>CAJINU010000010.1:1550180-1571247 GCA_905178165.1 Amoebophrya sp. A25
ATCGGTTCAAACTGAGGCTCCAGCCCTTTAGCACTGCTATCTTCGCTACAGAATGAAAGTGGAAACAATCATAGGATAGACAATGCCAGAATCGGTAGGCGTTCCAGGTGACTATACCGCGCTGGGTTGGTGATAAATCCGTGTACCCTCACGCTCTAACGACTTACAAGCACAAAGGGCACTAGTTCTTTCAGTTCAGAACTTGCCACATTCGACAAATCCAATTAGATTGTCATTATCTATACATAGTATCAGAATCTTCACATAAACCAGTTGCAGCAACACCGTAATTTTGCAACCAAGCGAAATCAGTTTCCCTTGCCTTCTTTGCCCCAATCGCACTTTTCGTTGTAGCCATCAATGACGCGATACCACCTGAGCCAAGCACTGGCTTTCTTTCTTTCTTGATTTAGAGCGTATTCTCAGCTTTCTGTAAGTTCAGTCGTCCGCGACCAAGAACCCATCATTCCAATGGAGCCCAAACTAGAAAAAGGGAAGGAACCTATAATCTTGACCTTTTTTCAAGTCACTGACTAAGGTGGATTTGGAGATTCGAAACGCATTCTCCACAAAGATTCACCATTCCCCGCTAAGTCTACAAGGCAACCTACATCATAATGACCAGTCGCATCTTGTTTTGCAGTACCACTCACTGCCGCTTTCTGTTCACTTTTCTTACCCCCAGCAGGCTTATCATCACCGAGTTCAACTGAGCTCCCGACAGAGCCATAACCTCCCTGCAACTTGAACTGTTTCGCCTCTTTCTTAAAGGTGGTAGGTTCAGAACTCGTTGTAAGCCCTCTTCTTTAATACAGAAGCTCTCGTTGAACCAGAGACTGAGAGTAGCTTGAAACCCGTCCATATTATCCAAAGCTCTGTGAGTGTCTTTATTGTTTACCACTGGATATCAATTCGACAATTTCCACCTCACTTCTGATTCTTCTAGTGTCACTGTAGAATAGTATAGGTTAGTAGATACCCCAGACCCCAATGTAACAATTGTATACTAGTTCCCTTAATTTTCGTTGTTTTCTTGGTTCCAACAGCAGCGTTAAAATTTACCAAAGACACTGGACGTGTGTTGCGCGCAGGCATTTTTTCTGCCAGCATCTCCGCCCAGATGCTATCCACATCTGTGACATCTCCGGATGGTGCCGACATTTTGTTTTTCAGCTGATTACTCTTACTAGTGGCAATAATCAATGAATAATCAGTTACTGTAAGAAGAAGATACTGTAGCCTGAAGCCCCAGCACACCACAGTTTTAGTACTACAGTAATATAATTACTGTCTAACATAACGAACAAAGAATCCAAGTTGCGGAAGGACTTGACGAATTACGAATTGGAAAAGAACTGGGGGAGATTACAACTCGAACTTGGGGAAATACCTGCATGAAAGACTTAAAGTACTTTGGCTGATACGCCTTTTTTGCAGTAGATGAAGTGGTCCTATGATCCACCTATTTTTCTCCGCGTTCTCTCAGCACCATTTTTTTCATTCGTAAAAAAATTACAGTGAATCTCCTTTTCTACTCTCTTGCGTCTCTCAGCACCTACTATGCTACGTACTATGCACATTTATCAAGGGCTACCCACTCGCTCCTGCCCACTCACTATATTAAGCTTGTTCTACTCAATAAATGATAGCCATTTCCACAAACTAGCCATTTCAGGTGGGATAGGTTGCTTTATTTCCGCCGTCACCAAGTGAAAATCCGGGCCCAAGTGCGGCTTCAAGTAGATACAGAAGCGTCAGAAAGCCAGTTGGATGTGGATGGCTCCCAACATGTTTTTATTAAGTGTGCGCAGAAGGATTCATTCTTATTAAGTGTGCGCGTGTCGTGAGAGCATGTTTTTGATATTCATCCCCCAATTCAATTGCGTTCAGGTGTTGAAAAAAATGCGAAAAAGTACTCAATGTTGCGTGGTGAAAAAGAGTTGTAAGTCGTGTTCAAGCGTGCTGCTTGAAGAACTAGTACAAGGTACGCGTATCATTAGAAGTATTCAAATCGAAGATCGGTTTGCAAGATGCATAAAGCGGCGCCTACTTGCTCTGAGGCGGTAGGAGAAAGACGCCTTTTGCGTCAGTCCCAGACCATCTTGAAAGCTACACACTTGTAATCACTTACTACACACTTGTAATCACTTACTCCACGACGCTACGTTCACTTCGTACATTTTTCTCGGAAATATTGAAACTGACTATGCAAAGAAAGTTCGAAAAAATCAACCTTAGAGGACGTAGGGAATTGTATTTTGACAGTTGTAAAAAAATGACTACTACGAAACAGAACGACGGCTACTTGGCTCTTGAAAACTTGAATGCAAATCATCTCAGATCTTGCGCACAACTGCACAAATGCTTATTCCATAAGAAACTTTTTGATGAATCTATTTTTTCAATGCATTTATAAATCATTATCATTATTCATCACTACGGCACACGTTACGTTTTGCCGAAGATGAGGTCTCGAATGCTCTGCACTTGAGCTCGATGCGTGTCGACGTCTTTGCTAGGAAACTTAGAAGCATGACTCCACGGGAGGATAGAAACACTTCTCTACAAAGTAGGGCAGTTTGTGTGCGTGTCCTCTTACTTTGCATTTGCATTCCTCGTTTCCCCGGTGTATGTCTTGAAAACTCATTTACTTGAGAGATTCTGCTTCGTGTCAGGCAACATGCTGCTGACGTTGTCGAACTAGTGGCCGTCCTCTCTTTTTCTCTTCTCCTGAACGGAGGACTTGTGAAGTACTTGTCCTCACCCCCATGCTCGTCAAGAAAGGGCCTCCTGGGAAAAACGTCGAAACGAACTGCAGATGATTCAAGAACATCCTGATGGTACGCAGCTCCAGCTCCAATACCTCCAACTGCTTCTACTTGACGAGAGTATTCTTGTTGAGCATCTCCTCCACCTGCAATTGCTTCTGCTCCTGCTACTTGACCTCGACGAGGAGGGTATTCAACATATATTTGTTGAACATGATACTCCTTACCTCCCCTTGACCTCATCGGAGAAACATCGCCATAACCTCCTCTATTCGGAAACGCCGTCGCGGGGATGCTTGGGGATTCTTCATCTTGAGCTGGAGCGTGTGAAACGTCGCCTGCGTGTCTCCCATTAGGCAGAACGTCATCTAGTGGGTACAGCGTTTGATGCCCGAGGTTTAGAACTACGACCAAAAAAGATCTTCTAAGTAGAGTTACTCTCCAGTAACTAAGAGAAGATAGTCTGATCATACTATGAAGCAAGACTAAATATCTAAGCAACAAGAGATGCCCATACTAAAGGCTTAAGAGACCATGAAAACGACAATCTAAGAGGCTCTAAACGTCTGAGAGATTCTAAACGTCTAAGAGGCTCGATTAAACATCTAAGAGACTCTAAACATCTAAGAGACTCTAAACATCTAAGAGACTCTAAACATCTAAGAGATTCTAAACACCTAAGAGATTCTAAACATCTAAGAGATTCTAAAACTAAGCTCAAAACACGAACGAGATGCCTAAAGTGATGAACTTCAATCTGAGTTGACAGCTATAACATCGAAACATTGAGAATTGAGGATATCACTAACCATAAAGATGAATCTCGAAGTTTCGAAGTTGAGTTTAGACTTAATATCCAAGCTCTAAGATATATCCAAGAATTTTCAGTTTTATTCTGTTTTAATCGAATTCAATTCCTGAGGGTGAGCTTGACAGATAAAGCTAGTCTTCAACTGCTTTCTTTCAAATCAGTCACTTTTCTAAAATATATATCAATATGAAGGACTACAGTGGGCATTATGCTCTGTAATGTCACCAAATGCCAACTAATATAGAAGAACATACAGCGACCACTGATATCATCATAGCACTTTTGACATGAAGACCAAAAGTGAGACGGTGACAAACTGAGTCAGGCAATTCTACCTCAGTGTTAATAGCGCCAGTGGTATCCGTACCTTCTGCAATATACTGACTCACTACTTTTAGGGAGGTAATAGCACTACCACTAGTATCTGTATCCTCTGCAAACCACTTGGTCACTAGCTCAGAGGTATTAATTAATAGCACTAGAATCCAGATCAGATTTAGACTGTGTGCGAATCAATGTAATGAAGAGTCTTTACCTAGTGAGTACTTTTGATATCTAAGCACCCCGATAAGGATGATTGTGCCTAAAACTAGAGGGCTCAAAAGTGAAGAAAAATCATAGTACTGAGATACAGTGTGACTACATCAAGGCATCCCTACATACCATAGGACGACCCTACGACAAACTCGTCCTACGTCGCGCTGTATGGTTCACTTCGATGAGATAGTGACACGCTGAGTCTGAATCTTATGGCTCACTTCAATAAGTTGGAGTTACTGGCAAACGAAGTCCGACGATGAGATGACTACTGACATCGATGAAGACAAACACTTCGCAATGGGTTACGGAGGACTACAAACTAAGTCAGTACCAACTGAGATCGATGAGAGCGATATCCTGTGTGAGTATGTACAACAAGCAACTCGAACGAAGATGCACAGCGATACCATTACCAGCTATTTGACTGTCGATTCTGTGAGTCAGTGCCGACTACTTATGTATCTATTCTTCCAACGAGGAGACGAAGTCGCCAGCCTTAAGAGATTGGGTCTCCGTACTAGCGTCGTAGTACGAGCTCGGTGCTCACTGAGTTCGCGCTGTTGCTTCTCCATCAATGTCGACACAGGCGCAGAAGTCGCCAATTAGAAGATAGATTGATGAAGAACATCAAAGAGCTCTACTTTATAGCTGTACGGTAGAACAACAAGAATCCAGCTAGATCTACTATCAGATAGTGAAGCCAGGACTGACAGACGAGAAAAATGAAGAAGACCTGAGCGAAGAACTGAAGCTGATGCTTGTCCTACTACTAACAGACAAGAAAGCCGATTCATTGTCATCGAAGTTCACGCTTTGCTACATGCTTCGCCGTGTTGGTGATCTGCGTCTGCAGCTTACTCTAGCTAGTACTGCTCAACAACCTGTAAAAGTTGCTGGCACCAACACCAAGCGTTTGCAGTTGAATGACACATATCCTTACTTCTAACACAAGAATCAAGATCGCAGGGACCTCTTCCATGATGCTGCACTTCTTCATCTCATCGACCTGCAGCACTTGCACTTGCGTACACATTCTGACTCTTCTTCATCTCGCCATAAGAGGAGATAGAAAAATGGTCGCTGATGTTGTCCTGGCCCAGAAACGCTGTTCGTCCTGATGAAGCTGGACTTGCTCCACTCGCCTGCCCTCCAGCCGTCCCCAACGTCTCGAAGCCTCTACTTCTACCAAAAGCGAATCTCTGAGGAATGTGTAGCATGTGCCGCGCTGTAGCCCGGTGGGGTCCCTCTGCTCCACAGAGGAGCTCCGCTTTATGCTCATGCGAGTCTGATGCTGATGTACTAATAGGTACTTCAGCATCCACTACATCTTGTTGCGCTACGTCTTCATCTACATGTAGCTGTGCCAAATCTTCCTCTTCTTTGTCTTCGCCATGATTTCCAATTTCACCAAGGGGCGACTCCTGTACTCGTTCGTCATGCTGACAGGGCGACTCCTGTCCTTCACCATCTAGTACGGGGACTGGGCCTCCTTGGTCTAACACCGCAACGCGATCTTCTGGCTCGCCTTGCCGCTTATGAAGTCAATAAAGGGGATCACGAATGTATGACGCTGATCAAGTAGTTAGCAAGAATCGTAATGAGGAACAAGAGGGTGCTGGAGTCTAGATGGCTGTAATGATAACGCGTATCGTAAAAAACAGGACGAGTACGTCGTTGATTATTATGCCGAGAAACGTGACTAAGAGTACAGTCCGGATGACCTCTATGCCTATGGAAATCCAGCTAATCATCAGGATTGTGCTGATGGCTATCAGGACGAGGACAATGGAGCTAGTTACTAAGACAACGACGCGAAGAACGAAATGCGGACGCATATAGCAAGAGGGGACTCAGTAGAGATAGTGAGAGGCCTACGTAGAGACACCTAAGTCCAAAGAGGTCCTACAGCTACAGTAAGAATCACTCAAACTATCTAACCTCAAATCAGCAGAAAGCTATCTCCTGATGAAATTCGAGCTCAACCTTAATGGAGAGCTGCACTATCTAAAACTTGACACATAAGGCTGACATCACTTAACATAGGGAACCTCTCAGAGTCGTCAAGTTTCGAATTCGAATTCAGAACTAATCTCCAAACTTCGAGACATATCCAAGAATTTTCAGTTTTATTCTGTTTTGATTGAATTTAATTCCTGATAGTGAGCTTGACAATCAAAGCTAGTCTTCGTTTGTTTTCTCTCAAGTAGTCTGTCACGTTTCTCAAATTCCTACCAATTTGAAGGACTATATGCCCTACAATGTCACCAAGTGCCATCGATAGAAGGCACAGTGAGCATTGATATCATAGCACTTTTGATTTGAAAACCAACAGCGAGCTACTGACAAACTGAATCAGTTGAAGCTTAGACTTAGTAGCGCCAGTATCTGTCTCTTCTGCAATATACTGACTCACTATCTCATGGGTAACAGCACTGGCATCCGTCTGTATCCTCTGTAACATGCTGACTCACTATTTCAGAGACAATAGCGCTAGTATCTGCATCCACTGAAAAACACTGACTCACTAACTGAGGGGCAATAGCACTAGTATCGGCATTCCCTGAAGTAAAACACTGGCTCACTAGCTCAGGGGTAACAGCACAAGAATCCGGAGCCGATTCAGATCATCTTTCTCTCGATGTAATGAAGAGTCGCTGTCTTGCAAGCAGCCTAATTCTCCTCGTTTAGTAGCAACTTTTTTCTTCCTCTACCAAGTAGAATAACTTGCAAGTTTCTCCTTGCGGTCTTTGGCTCTTAGTCACTCAGTAGCTGGTGTCGATTATGTAAGTTGCGAGGAGGTAAAAAGTGACGCTTTGAGTCTTGTGTCAGCTACGTACTAGGCTGCATAGGCAGCTGCAGCTTCTTCACCTAGAAAAATCATAAGGACGCTGATCTTGGTCACGACGCACGAAGAGCAGCTGTCCGCTTCTAGTTGAAGGCAGCCTCTTCATGTAGTTAGGGTCGTAGTCAGTCGCTGAGGTCCAGTTTTCGACCACGATTGTGCTTCTTCCACTTTCCTCTTCCTCAAAGCGCTTCAATGTGATATCCAGCAACGCTTTCTGCCTATGATCACGGTTTCCCACGCATCGAGGACTTAGAGCAAGAAAAGAGAACTTGATCACATATCGGAGGACGAAAGCACGAGAAGTTATACTATCTAAGTCTATCATTAACTTGCTAGAACTAGTGACTGTGACATCCCACCTCCTCTTTGATGCCCGCACTAATTTCACTTCTACTAATCAAAATTTAGTAAATCAACATCAAGTTCATTTGAGTCGATACTTCTCCTCCTCCCTGCCCGAAGACGTAAGTAAACCAGACTTTTTCAGGGTATTGAGATGAATGAACCACGTGAACTAAACGCTATCATTTGACTTCGTATTCTACTCGTGGATCTCAACCTCCAAATTGAGTAAGGAAGAAGAGGATCATTGCCGTTGAGTCTATTTCTCTTCTACTGCCGTAAATGACAGATCTGCAGCTCTCTAAGGGGAGCCGTCCACTGGTACGCAACTCCACAAGTGTACTTCGCGTCTGAATGCAGTTTTCCAGACTGCACTCGATTGCCACTCTGAAGCGAATCTAGGAAAGGCATCTCCTCTAGGGCCGCTCCCTCTTCAGCCGCTCCTCTACTACGCGAGACCTTAGATGCATCTTCAAAGTTTTGAAATTATCCGCCCAGACCTTCTTAGAACAAGTGCTGGGCCTTCTTCTTGGAGGAGCGGAATATTGATGATTCGAATTTATTCGACTGGTGAAGGTGAAGTTGATCCTGTTATAGAATGAAGACAATGGAATGAAGTATCATTGTGAGGATGACTGTGATTAAGGCTCCGCAATACTAGTACGGTAATAGTAGCTACTCCTAGTTACTCTAGCAAGGTGAGCATGGACAGACAAACTAGAATCAATGTAATGTCAGCATAATGATGACAATCTAACTCCACAGATTTTACTGCGCTACACTACGTAAACTACCAGTGTCGCCGAATGTAATGTACACATAAAGCTGTATTGGGGCGCAGTGTCCCGCATATCTCGGCTTCCATCCACGAGAGTGGCGAAGGCACTCGCAAATTGCGCTATCGTTTTCAGCAGTATATTAGACGCAACGACAAGGACGATGCAACACAATGCTATAAATCTGGCACAGAGTACAGTGCAGACAGCCCCTCCTTTTTTTCCATTCCATGAAGTCTAACACTAGCTAGCATACCAGCTCCTAGACTATGCGATGCCCTGCACCCTTTGACATTTGGAACATCTTTCAGCACGACTTTTCACAACAAGTAGAAACGGGCTAATTAATGCTGTGAGAGAAAGATGGGTCGACGACCTTGACAGTAGGACCCTGCTTACTTAAATATGGAACGAATGGAACGAGTGTTCGTCGCCGCATTCTTGCTCCCGCTATTCATGATCCACGAGCCAGAAGATGCTGAAGTAGCTGGTGAGGGAATCTTGAAACTACTGAGAGTGATCCTCGAAGAAGAGCTAGAAGAGGATGCTGAAGGAACTTGCATGTTGACGCTTTTTGAAGTTGTTGTAGATGTTGTTTTTACTCGTTGTGGAGCTTCATCTTCCCCTGCTGCTTTGAATAGCTGTAAGTCGTCGCCGTCAGAAGTGCTGCTCTTTGCACCAGAAGAAAGAGATGCTGACGCGAGAAGACATGACGCGACTACGTAGACGAGTAGAAAGAGCGAGATCTGCAGGAGGAACAGGAACAACAATTCTCGCCAATGTCGTCGTAGATGTAAAGCTGAATCGAAAGCCCATCTTGGAATACTGTCCAGGCCCATCTGCTTGTAGGTCCTGGCATCCTCTTTTCTATCTTTACTTCCCGAACAAGCGGAATACGACGATCGCCCACGGGGCTCCTGAGCCTCCATTTCCAACAAAGACGCCCTTGCACCTCCACGACTAAGAAGAGAAGGCTTTCTTTTGGATGATTTTTCCAGCACCCGATCCTCGGAGATCACATCCTCAGCATGGCCATCTTCATCTCCGCCTGCTCTTGTCCTCACCTGACAAGGCAGAAGATGCTCCCCTCCTCCATCCTCGTCACTGCTTGATGAACCAAGATGCATGCATGCGTCTCTGTCGTCAACGACTTTCCTTGAAGATGAGCCAAGAATTGCAGTTGTATTTCTACCCAAGAAGTCTTGGTCTTCATGCTCCTCATTCTTGGCTTCCAGATCGACGAAGCTCGAAAGCTCCATACCAGAAAGCATCTCACGTTTTCGTTTTCCTCTCCCAGGTAGTGCAGGCACCAACTCTTCTTCCTCAGCATCGTCATCGAGCACAGCGTTTTTCTTGCTAATGATGCGACTAGAAACATCGCTCCAGGCCTGACTAACCGTCGTGCTGCGTCTCTCGCCTTGTCATTTTTTAGAAGACCGGCACTATCCTTCTAGCCTTCTACGTGCGCCTTTGATGGGACCAATGCCTTCTACTTGCACCATTGATGGGACCAATTCCAGCCTTCTACTTGTTGAATTTCTGTAGCCTCTTGTTGATTTTCTGTAGTATCATCCTGGCCTTAAGGATTTTCCGTATCCAGGAAAATTGAGGACTCTCTACCACCTTTATTTCCGGAAAGGCCATTCCTGCGAAGGTCCTCATCAGTACCCAGAAGCGACGTCGCTGTAGTTCGTCGGCCCGCCAAATTGTAGTTTGACGTACTACAAGAACTGTGATGTCTTAGACCTCACCCTGATCCATCTTGAGAAGCATCTTGCTCCCCTTTTCCCGTTGGAAGAAAAGGCTCCTCGCCGGGATGGATGCTTCAGACGATGGACTAGGGTAAGCCCTGTATGTCCTCTTACTCTCTGAATCATGGCAGGACCTCCTTCACCTTCCCGTTGTTGCCTGCTCTTGAACATTTCAGTCTTGCTCTCTATCATAGTTGTACTCAACGTAGATTAATAAAGGTTGAAGCCTTTCACTTTTTCAACTAGTAGCAGTCTTATTTTCAAGTAAATAAGGAGGCTGGCATGTAAAAACGAAATGCTTCAACCCCTCAGCACATCGACGCCGCTTGTCGGTGCTGCATCGACGTGGAGGAGAGGGAGAGGAGTCAAACTCCATAAAAGAGGACAAATTTTGGAGCTCATCCACCTCTGCCCCAAAATCTGATGTGCTCGTTTCCGAGCCTATACGGATCGACGTCTTGTTTTAGTCTACTTCAAGATGCGGATGTATTGAGTGTGAACAGAGGTCAACGCGAGGAAAGCGAGTGTGAACGTGAATGTGGACAATTATCTAGATTTACCAAGCAAGATGAACAATTACTCGTTTAATTATACAATGAGAATGACGTGGCAACAAATACATAGAAGCAGGCGAGCAAATGATCTTGTTGTTCATACTAGACAACCTAATAACCGCCGAATTTGCTCGTGCTGCCTTTTTCGTTTCCTCCGATCAAGGACGTGAAATGATCCATCGCCCATCACATGAAGAGCAAGAGACGATGATCGCGATCAACAGAGAGTATGTGAGATCTTCTACATCCTACAGGATCGACATCACCGAGTAGAAGACCACCACACCACGCGACTTTCGAACTCGAAGTACCTCATGATAGATAGATGCTGTTAATATATATTCAACGCTGCTCCAGCACAGCTTTGTTCACATTAAGCACGACTTTACAGTTACTTTACACGCAAGAAAGGAGAATAGACGTATATCGTTTGAGGAGAATACAGTGAGAATACAGTACAGGTATACACCTTGCCACAATGGGCAGCATCGGCCTGAAAGGATGAAAAATGATCATGCATCTACTGGCACCCAAGAGAAGCAAAGAATTGGAGAAGTCTTACCTGATTCTTTGCGAACGTCAGGAATTGAATTCGATAAAGATGAGATATAACTGAAAATTTTGTGAAATTCTAGAACAAGCGAACAAACTCACACGAAGTCTAGACTAAAACAAGACTAATACCAAACAAAAGGAACGAAGAGCAGTCGTCAGGAAATGAATTCGGAAAAGATGGCGTAAAACTGAAAATTTAGAGGCTCTACTTTCAAACTCAGACTTGGATGTTCAAAGTTTGGCCAAATCTCCAGAGTGGCTTCGTCAGTGAGGAGGGCAGCCCGGCATTATCATTTCTTAGACGGCTTCAGGTGCTGGTAGTTGCTTTCATAGGAGAATCGTCAGGCTCCTAGCGCCCTAGCTGTGATCCCGTGGTCGTTGTCATCTATTCGTGAAAAAACTACTTCCCCTCGTAAAGCTCACATATACCGGCGCCGAGTGTACTACCTGCACTCGCAGTTCTTGTACCTTGAAAAAACTACTCACCGCCACCACAATTTCACGAAAATGAGTTCAAGCTTTTTCACTGCGCGCAGGCGGGCTTTCGACTCCACCTCGCTCCCGGAATCCAGACAATTCCCACCTCTGCTGTAGATTTTCACCTCTGCAAGGCGTCAACCTCTGCTGTAAATTTTCAACCAAGAAGGCGCCAACGGATGATGCGCCAACATGTGATGTCGATGACATCATCTTCCTCAACCAAAAAGACACCAAAAGAAAAACTTCTACCCAAGTCAAAACAAGCCACCCTGGAACTAGAAGTGCGAGCCCTTCTTATTCCACCACAAGAGCTAGGCCCTTGACATGACCAAGACAAGCAAATATCGTCGAGGAGGAACCTTGCTGACCAAGTCAACTAAGCCACCCTATACTGTATGGTGAAAAGTGCCCTTTGTTATCCTCGAGTAATAACCTTCACGACCAAGACAAGCCACTCTATAGCAGTTCCCTTTCTTATAGTCCCGGATGCCCCGTTACGTCTCGTAAAGCTTTAAGAAGTCGTAGATGCGCAACTCTTCGAAAATCAGAAACTTCAAGAAAAAAGTAGTGCTCCCTCCGCACTTCCAAGACGCCTCTAAGCGGATGATATATGGATAGACAAGTAAATAAGCTGTAGACAAATAGGTAGTTAGACAAGTCGGCACTAGCTGTAGACAAGTACTAGGCAGATAGAGAAATGGGTAAGTCGACAAGTCGGTAGTTAAGCAAAAAGTCGCTCCCCCCTTCGCACATCCAGTTGAAGTAAACGCATGCATTGACTCCTGATATCGCCTTTCGTGACGAAGGTGCGCGCTCTTTACTCTTGGAAAGTACTTATTGCTGTAGAAGAAATAGAAAGCTAAGTCTGAATCCTCTTCGTCAGCAGCTCGAGAAACGGGCACTTCCTCGAGAAGATGTCCGCAATTTACTGACTGTCTCTTGTAAAAAGAAACCTGCCTCTTGACGAATAGAAGAGACAGCTCCTGATATAACAAACGCAAATACATTCTCTGTGCCTCTTGCTCTTGGTGTCCTTGTTTCTCTTGACGTCGCTTACAGCTTCACCCAAACAATTCCTTCCTTCTTAACTTCCTACACTTCCAACTGCGAAAGCTCTTCGTGGATAGTCGTCTTGTCACAAATCACCGTCGTGCCAGTCTTAGACCAATTCACTCACCCATCAACGAATCACGTGGCAACCTGAGCTGCCTGATTCCGTAGCGACCACAAGTAGGGAATCCATGTCATAATAGAAGGCCCACGGCAGACAGGATTCTTTGCTTAAGGTCAGGCTCTTTTTTTTAGAGCGAAGCCTCTCTTACCACGTACTGTGCGTCGTTTCGAGTAGAGTCAGTCTAAGTCAATACTTCTATGTGTGTCCTACAGGCCACGATCGGTCTCCTTTCACATTCGCGGTAGAACTAAACTCACACTCTAGTTGGGCTTAATCCCGATTCTGAGTAGATAGGTAGAAGCTTAGCTTCGCGCGCAATATCCCTAATATTGCTGAGTTGGATTGGGAACCCGTTTGCACTGCGAAATAAGGCCTACTGCTTGCGAAACTGCGCATCCCACTATGTCCCGACTTCCTGGTCCCGATGTGATTTATGTCCGTGGATGTACATCAACCCTGTCGTGCTATTACTCACTCGCGAAGGAACCTCTCGCAGGGGTTCTTCGTGGACTTAGAGCTAGATGACTCGCACGCAGGCTATTAAGGTAGGAGCAGTATACTATTCCACCTGCCTGGTACAAATATGGTATCTGTTTCCTGTAAGCTGCAAAAGGAACCCGATTTCTGAACTAGTCAAAAGATAGCTTATTAGAGGTCTGAACCTTCAGAAACTTAGCTTTTTGAAGGTCAAAAGTCCGAAATCTTCGAAGTCTAAACATTTGGAGGTCTCAACCTGTTGATAATATGACATCTTGACAATCTAAAGCGCTTGAAAGTCTCAAATTTGGATGGTATGACATCTTAGACGCATGCATCGCGAAAGGCTTAGCTTTCTAAAGGTTCAAAGCCTAGAATTCCAAGAGTCTGAAGCTTTCATAGTCTAAGTTTTTGAGTCTGTGCCTATGATGACACTCTCAATGATTCAGCTTTTCTAGAATCTTGAACCCATATAGACTCCAAATTGGCTGTAAGAGTTAAGAAAACTGACCAAGTCCAACATCTGTAGAAGCCGACAAAGAATAGACCCTCAGAAAATGAATCTGGAAAAGATGAGATAAATTGAATACTTTTCGAGGATCAAGAAGAAATGACGCAAATTCAATTTCAATCTTCGAAAGAATTCTGACTTTATCTCGTTTTAATTCAATTTAGATCCATGCCAACGCCTTTTACGCGTTCGCACTCCTACCAGTTGGTGGTCCCTAGTGTAGTCTATACACACATCGACCTCAGCCCCATCAGGAAAAGAGCTACTCTGTAGAGCTGGTCTATGATACTGCTCGACGTACCACAAAGAGACGCTTCGTCCTCGTCTTCTCCTGAGTGACATCCTTCTGAGTTACAGGCTGGACCTCTATTGCTTCCTGCCCATGCTGTGAATGAAGTTCTTCTCAGTGCAGTTCTTCTGAGTGCAGTTTTGCTGCATGAAGTTCTTCTGAGTGCAGGTTTTCTGCATGAAGTTCTTCTGAAAGAAGTGCTTCTGAATTGCAGGCCTGTATATCCTGAGTGAGGTTCCTTTAACTAAGTAGCAGGTCCATAAGTTCGCCAAAATTGCTCCTCATTCTGCTTGTCTTTCGTTGCTTCTCCCGCTCCAAGAAGCAGTCTGCGAAGGCGTCCAGCAAATCACTTTCCACTCGCGCGAGGTCCAATCTCGACAGTGAGAAATTGGCTGTGCCAAGTTCCGCGAAAAAATAACTGTACCCAGATTTATGGTATAGGAGTCAATAGTAGAAGAACTGGGCCAAGACAGCAAGTTGCTGTAGCTGTTTCTTGATCATGCGTACAGCTCGTTCTGGTCGCGTGTTCCTTCCGAGGAGTTTGCGCTACTATACTATTTCAAAAGGAGCTCTCGTATATATTTATAAGTTAGTAGTATACCTGCAGAGCAGTGCAGAGTCCGCATCACAACTGAACTTGCACAAGGAAGCTCTCGTCTCTCAGGCGTGCTCCCCTTTCAACTCTTACCTCCCATCAAAGCCGCTTCTGAATTCCAAAAATCACGTCGTCATCTTAATGAGCAGGCCTGTCCCCACCCTCGGACATCGGGGCACGCCTCTTAGCACGACCGTCTTCCGCGAGCAGTGTCTTCCCCAGCTCCTGTACTGCAAATGTACAATAATTAACGATGATGCAAATAGAAGTCTAAGAAAGCAACTGCCCTTAATTGTCAGAAAAAAGTTACAAGAAGTAGTGCCTAGACTGAGCAGCGTAATCACCTAGAGGACGGCGTAAGTGCGCCAGAATTTCGATTCTGAATCGATGTCCAAATCAGTCGGTCCATCAATGAGTCAGCTTCAGCCCCAACAAAATCGCATGAATCCAAGAGGTTGGAGTCAGATTATACACACCACTTTCTTCTACATCATTCCTACAGCATCTTCTGCCATTGCAACGGCCAAGGAAAATTGAAGGGCGCCTCCTCCTGTGGGCCATGGAGTAGTCTTTCCCTGTGGCTAATGAAATAATTCGTCGATCATTCATCCAGCCTTCTTGAACCATCACTCTGTCGTTGTCCAGGTGAGTTATATCTTCTACTTCCAGCAAGCAAAGGCCTTAAACAGCAGCAGAAGAAAGCTCACCAGAGATAGGACGCCGAGAAGTTACCACATAAGCATGCGCTTGGAGCCGGAGATAAAACCCTCATCCCTACGTGCGCCAATGCATCATCTGCGGTAGGGCCCTTTAGGAGCAAGGCGCACTACTATCTGAGATTTCAAAATAGGATATGGCACAAGCTGGACGCGTGCTATCACTAACGATCTTTGATCAAGAAGCACATACTACATCAAGCCATGCGATCAAGACACGCACTCCGGGTAGGCAATATTGGCTCGCTGCACCGTCGTTGTAGTATGCGGCTGCACAAGTCTTCGTCGAGAGAAAATTCGCCTGAGTTCTGCCAATAGTGTCCTCCCCAAGAATCACGCAGCAACAAAATCTCTAATCCATCATAGAAGTAGTATGGTCTACGATAGTTTAGTGGACTCTTGTTTCACTATGTGTACCAGACTAACAAAGATCTAAAGTTTCTACATCTAGAATGACTCTACTCCATCTAGAATGGAATACAGACACTCGCTCGAACTCACAGACGACAGACGCGAGACTATAGTGAGAGTGGTGGTTCGACGAAAAGAAGAAAAACAGAAGAAAAGTGCTGGCTTGTCAAAGGCTTCGCCAGGAAATGAAATTCAAAAAAACAGAATAAAACTGAAAATTTTTGGATATCAACTTGAAACGTGAAGTTTCAAATTTGAAAATATCAAAATTCAACTTTCAACATTTCTCCTGCGAATCAACCTCCTACCCCCGTAGCCGCCTCTAGCTCAATACCAAGCTTTATCCCTATCCTATTTAACTCTAAAGCGTCTACGTCTACCTCGTCATCTACCTCTCATGCAGACCGAGTAAAAAACTGGCCACAGCGATGCTTGTTCTATTGGAAAAAGCAAGGCGTTTACTGTCCGCACTACTGTCGCTGGCGTCTCCACTGGTGTTATCTCCCTCGCCTTGTATGTCTCCCTTCGAGATTTACGCTGTAGAGGCCGACGCGCTCTCACTAGAAAAGTGTTTTCTTTGCCTTGCCTTGACTGTCATAAACGACGAGGACGACTGGTCTCTGGTTGTACCTTCCAAGAATCAGTGGGCGTTTTCGGGGATTCTTTTCCCCCTACTATGCAGTATTTTGGCGCGAGCATATAGTACGTCCACCGGTGGTTCTCTCGTAGGAAAGTAACTACCTCCACCGCCTGCCACAAAAATGAAATAACTAGCAAGGAGACTGCACTTCAGAGACCAATTAACCACCAGCGTGGAGCGCTCGTTCCTCCATGTAGTCTCTCAATCTTGTTGTAGTCCATTGAGCTTGCTGTAGTCCATTAAGCTTGCTGCTGCCTTAACTGCTGGGTGCCGGTCAAAGGTGAGAGAGGAAAAGTAGTTTGCGGTAATATGCGACTCGTCGAAGCTTTTGATTGGCTCTTGATTCGGATCTTGCCAAGCAGCGAGATGCTGGACCACTTCGTGGTTGTGCTTCCATATTCCGCAATGCAAAACTAATTCCGCAAGTCTGCTAAGAGGATCATCTGAGGACTTCTTCTGAAGACTCTCAAAATTTCCAAATTTGCGACTTTTGCAGTCGCGAAAAACAAGCGCGACTTGAAGACACTATAAAAAAACTCGTCACTGTGAACTACTATGTGGTAAGGTCAACAATCTCCAACAATCTAGCTACATATGTGTGCCTGCAACGGCGCAACACGTAGCCGAAAGTGATTGTGACCAGACAGCTCGTAATGCTGCGTCCCATGGGCTCCGTAAAGTGCAGGAGAGCGTCTTCGTGGTTGTAACAAAGGTACGAAAGTAGGGGTGTGGTATGTTGTTGTTCTATAGTCTAAATGGTTGTCGTCGATATCCAAATGGAGGCGCCACAAGATCACAAAATGGCTGCATGGCGCGTACTGCAAGCATGAATATCGACAAGTCAAGAGCATTGATTTTGTTCTTTCATAAGAAGGGCGCCATCGTCTCACATCCAATCATCTTGACGCCAGCGTAAGAACCCATAAGAAGTGCTCGTAGTAGACCGGTCAGCTCGTCAATAAAACCCAATACCTGGTGTTGGAATATTCTCTCAGTTATTCGTTGTGGGTGTGGAGGGAAGAAGCCTTCATCTAACTAATGCAGCTTCTTTTTCGGTCCTCAGAATAGTCTCCTCTCATGCCGCAAAAACAAATGCCGTCTACGTCTTCGGATCCCAATCTGTAAACGGAAATTAGACCACAAAGTATGGAACAAGTTGTTTTGAAGCCATATTTAGCTTGCAAGGTGAAAATCCTTGTTCGCGATGAGAAGTTGCAGTCTCAAGATTCAAGCGCAATGTTGTCGCTGTACCCATCTAAGAAAACGTAAAAAAGGTAGAGGAGGTGTAACATCAAAATACAACCTTCAAGCAATGAGACAGAAGCTTCAATGATCAATTGGACTAGTACGTTGAACAATCAAGACAACAAGATCCTCCATCACCATAACAATACGGACACGATGAACTGGAGAGAACCGTGGTCGACTTTCGGTGCATGTTCGAGTAGCGTCTTCAAAACCGACGCTGGACTTTCCCGGATTTTCTCGGAGCCGTCACGTCATACCTAGAAGTAAGGTCAAGTAAGGGTGGGCAAAAATAAAAAAGCTTGCTCTTGTTGGTCTAACAGTTTATGAGAAGAAATACAGGAGACAATAGTTCGAATTCCAAATTAGCCAAGTCATAATGTAACCGCTTGAGAAGTGGCTTCGTCAGTTCCTCAAGGGCGTGAAACGATCCATCGCCCATGGCATGAAGAGCAAGAAACGACGATCGTGCTCAAAAGATAGAGCACAACAGCGAGTATGTGAGGCCTTCTACATCGTACAGGATCGACATCACGGAGTAGAACTCCACGACACAACGCGACTTTCTAAGTGCCTCATGATAGATGCTGCTATATATCCAAGGCTGCTCCAGCACAGCTTTTTTCACATTAAGCACGACTTTACAGTTACTTTACACGCAAGAAAGGAGAATAGACGTATATCGTTTGAGGAGAATACAGTGGGAATACAGTATAGGTATACACCTTGCCACAATGGGCAGCATCGGCCTGAAAGGATGAAAAATAGTCATGCATCTACTGGCACCCAAGAGAAGCAAAGAATTGGAGAAGTCTTACCTGATTCTTTGCGAACATCAGGAATTGGATTCGATAAAGATGAGATATAACTGAAAATTTTGTGAAATTTTAGGTTTTCAAGTGTGAAACTTTAGAAGAAAAGCTCCAATTCACACGAAATCTAGTCTAGAACAAGACTAACACCAAACAGAAGACACGAAAAGCTCACGCCAGGAAATGAATTCGAAAAAGATGACATAAAACTGAAAATTTAGAAGCTCTACTTTCAACTTTAGACTTGAATGCCCAAAGTTTGACCAAATGTCCAAAGTTCAGCCAAATGCTCAAAGTTTCTAGCTCAAGTCAAACAAATCTGAAGTATATGCGTGGCTATGGCTAGAATTTGAGACTAACGCTATCATATCAAAACAAGACTTCGTAGATCCACGCCAATCCAAACTCATAACTCCGATCCTACCCTCCATTACCAAACCCTACTCCTTAGGTCAACGCAGTCAGTATCAGCCTCCTGAGTATGTGCCTTTACTTTCATAGAAGCGATGCTAAGGCTCAATAACAGCCCTACCTTACACATTTACTACCTCCACTTGTTCGCCGTATTCTCCTCTGGTTTTTACTCCCTCCACATAATAGTACGCCGCTGCTGCTTGCCCCGTCCCCGGTATACCCTGTTACTGTTTACATACTCGTCGGCTCTAATACGATGGCGCCACCAAGTGGCAGCATTACAGTGTGCTGCTAGCACTAGTGCCAGCACTGAAATCCTCACTGCTAGTACTGGCTAGTATCGTTTTCATGACGATGACATCAGCAGGACGAGGATCTACACTAGTACACTCTCGCTGCGACGTACACATGAACCAAACATAGACGAAAGTCTACTCCTACACAGTGTTGCCATTGTCATGGCAAGACCTTCACTAGGAGCAAGAAAAGCATGCAAGGTATAACTGTAAGAGAAAAGCCACACGAGATGAAAGGCTTCGCCTGTAAGGCTGATTCCTCCTCCAGGCCAGCCCCCTTGCCGTGGCATTGCAGAGCTCTGCTTTTCTGTCAACTCTTGATCCCTCTGTGCTGCACGCTGCGTCTCTGTCGTGTCTACGTCGCCCAGCGAACCCTTTCCACAATCTCAGATGAAAAGCCTGCTGTATGTTGTATGTTGTCCCTGACATTCACTTGCTGCCTGTCATTGATCGTAGACGTAGGCCAAGGCATGCTTGCAGATGCTGAAGTCGCTTCTTCTTCGCTTTATCTTCCTATACGTCGGAGATCACGGATGATGAGCCACCTCCTTGCTGCGGCTTATCTACACTGGTTAAAGAATGAAGTGGCAACTCGTAGCTACGACACGATCTTCTTGTTGAGCTGCCTTGCCTTCTCCTATAAGTAGACGCACTAGTGCTGCTTGTCGAAGATCCGGCGCAACAGCTGCTTTTTTCAATTCAGCCGCTTTTCTTCGCAGTTCGTCTAGTGGAGAGGCTCGAGGATCGCAGGCATGGACCCCATGCATCACAAATCCATCCCCAAATCGAAGATCTTGGAGGCCCTTATTAGGGTGCGCTGCTTAATCTTGCTTTATCTCCATCACTTCTACGCCTCCTCTCGATTTCAGAAGTCTGAAGGCGGAGTCTTGTCTGTACGATGAAGATGATTAAAGGCTGACAGTAACTGCCTTGTGCTGTCCACTACTTCTGTCCACTACTTCCAGACTTGCCAGGAAAGCCAGGATTATACAACTCCGCCGATCCAGTAACAGGATAAGGACCTTCGTCTGACCCAGGAGCCTTTTCTTGAGCTTGAGGCTGATGATCTCCTAGGAAAGATGAACCTTGAAAAAACTACTCACCTCCGCCATAATTTCACGAAAATGAGTTCGAGCTTTTTCACTGCGCGCAGGCGAACTTTCAGCTCCACCTCGTTCCCGGAATCCAGACAATTGATGTCCCTTTGTAGATGAGGAATGAAGGCATCGGCAGAATCTGTTGGCACATTCTCTGCAATCGGTTCAAACTGAGGCTCCAGCCCTTTAGCACTGCTATCTTCGCTACAGAATGAAAGTGGAAACAATCATAGGATAGACAATGCCAGAATCGGTAGGCGTTCCAGGTGACTATACCGCGCTGGGTTGGTGATAAATCCGTGTGCCCTCACGCTCTAACGACTTACAAGCACAGAGGGCACTAGTTCTTTCAGTTCAGAAATTGCCACATTCGACAAATCCAATTAGATTGTCATTATCTATACATAGTATCAGAATCTTCACATAAACCAGTTGCAGCAACATCGTAGTTTTGCAACCAAGCGAAATCAGTTTCCCTTGCCTTCTTTGCCCCAATCGCACTTTTCGTTGTAGCCATCAATGACGCAATACCACCCGAGCCAAGCACTGGCTTTCTTTCATTCTTGATTTAGAGCGTATTCTCAGCTTTCTGTAGGTTCAGTCGTCCGCGACCAAGAACCCATCATTCCAATGGAGCCCAAACTAGAAAAGGGGAAGGAACCTATAATCTTGACCTTTTTTCAAGTCACTGACTAAGGTGGATTTGGAGATTCGAAACGCATTCTCCACAGAGATTCACCATTCCCCGCGAAGTCTACAAGACAACCTACATCATAATGACCAGTCGCATCTTGTTTTGCGGTACCACTCACTGCCGTTTTCTGCTCACTTTTCTTACCCCCAGCAGGCTTATCACCACCGAGTTCAACTGAGCTCCCAACAGAGCCATAACCTCCCTGCAACTTGAACTGTTTCGCCTCTTTCTTAAAGGTGGTAGGTTCAGAACTCGTTGTAAGCCCTCTTCTTTA
>CAJINU010000010.1:1575788-1602387 GCA_905178165.1 Amoebophrya sp. A25
GCTCGCACGGAGCTGGGCTCGCACGGGGCCGGGCCCGCAAGGGGCCGCGCTCGCGAGGCCGGGCTCGGGCTCGGGTTCGCGCGGCTGAGTTGTCCTAAGCATGCAAGACGGGGCCGAATCGGGCTCGCGGCTGAAGCAGCAGCGGCGAGCTCTCTCGGGTTCGTGGCCTGGCTTGCTACTCTGGCGGGCTGAGCCAGGTATGGGCTCGCTTTACTGTTCACGCGTAAAGGCTTTCACATCTTAAAAAAATGCAACAGCGACGAAGAACAGCGCAAGCGCCCACTCTTATTCTCGTTCACGTTCGACGTTGCAACTCTTTGAACCTTTCAGGCTGCTTGAGTGTTTTCCTTCTCTCTTTCTCGTTTTCAGAATAGTCAAGGAGAAGGAAGCTAAAAAAATCGCGTTGCAGTAAGGAGGAACTTCCTAGCCCACTATATTTTCCACGTGGGGTCCAGAGGAGCAACTTCCCTAGTTACAGTGAACCTCCTTTTCTACTCTCTTGCGTCTCTCAGCACCTACTATGCTACGTACTATGCACATTTATTAAGGGCTACCCACTCGCTCCTGCCCACTGTCCTGCTCACTCACTATATTGAGCTTGTTCTACTCAATAAATGATAGCCATTTCCACAAACTAGCCATTTCAGGTAGGATAGGTTGCTTTATTTCCGCCGTCACCAAGTGAAAATCCGGGTCCAAGTGCGGCTTCAAGTAGATACAGAAGCGTCAGAAAGCCAGTTGGATGTGGATGGCTCCCAACATGTTTTTATCAAGTGTGCGCAGAAGGATTCATTCTTATTACGTGTGCGCGTGTCGTGAGAGCATGTTTTTGATATTCATCCCCCAATTCAATTGCGTTCAGGTGTTGAAAAAAATCCGAAAAAGTACTCAATGTTGCGTGGTGAAAAAGAGTTGTAAGTCGTGTTCAAGCGTGCTGCTTGAAGAACTAGTACAAGATATGCGTATCATTAGAAGTATTCAAATCGAAGATCGGATTGCAAGATGCATAAAGCGGCGCCTACTTGCTCTGAGGCGGTAGGAGAAAGACGCCTTTTGCGTCCGTCCCGGACCATCTTGAAAGCTACACACTTGTAATCACTTACTACACACTTGTAATCACTTACTCCACGACGCTACGTTCACTTCGTACATCTTTCTCGGAAATATTGAAACTGACTATGCAATAAAGAAATTTCGAAAAAATCAACCTTAGAGGGCGTAGGGAATTGTATTTTGACATTTGTAAAAAAATTGACTACTACGAAACAGAACGACGGCTACTTGGCTCTTGAAAACTTGATTGCAAATCATCTCAGATCTTGCGTACAACGGCACAAATGCTTATTGCATAAGAAACTTTTTGATGAATTTAATTCAATGCATTTATAAATCATTATCATTATTCATCACTACGGCACACGTCACGTTTTGCCGAAGATGAGGTCTCGAATGCTCTGCACTTGAGTTCGATGCGTGTCGACGTCTTTGCTAGGAAACTTAGAAGCATGACTCCACGCAAGGATAGAAACACAACTCTACAAAGTAGGGTAGTTTGTTCTTAGGGTACTTCAGGGACGCTCCTACACATGGGAGATACAAGTAGTAGAATCTCCTGTTTTAGAAACTACTATTTTGGAGTAGATGCGCAACATTTTCTTCCATTTGCAACACTCTCCTTTAATCAAAAGGTAACATTGTGATCACAAGCATTCCCATCCATGAACACGCAGAAGCCATAACAAAAGCGTGCTGTTTGTCGAGACGATGGCCCAGTTGTAGTTCCAGATTTTCACAATGTGCCTGCAAACGACAAATCTCCCTTTCAAGGTAGTCCACGTATTCTCTCTTTACGGAAGCATGTTTGCTGGGAGGAGCGGACCCAAGAACATCCTGAAGATCATCCACCTTGTTTAGAAGTAGAGCTTGTTAAATTGGTGTACTTGTTTAGGCCTGAGTATACCCACAAGAACATTCTTGATCTTCTACCTACAAGAAAATTCTTCATCTTCTTTCACATTCTCTATTGGAGCATTGTGCATCCTCTACCTACAAGAACATTCTTCATTTTCTTTCACATTCTCTACTGTCATAACTAGTACAAGAACAGCCACCCTGGAACATCGATCTTCAAGATGCATGTTGTATCAAATATAGAAAGCCACGCCGTAAATTCATTACTGCTCGATCGTTTGTATTTTCCCGTGGGCCCCACGAGCGCTTGAGATCCTTTTCGCGGCCAAAGTATGAAAGCTCCTAATGACAAGTATGCAACGCCCACAAGTTCCAATCATGTCCTCTAGCAGCACAAATTCCAATCATATCCTATATTCTAGCAGTAGTAGTCGACGTTGTTTCCCTAATTAAATTTGGATGCACAAGGAGAATCAACTTTTCATTGTAAAAATCTTATTGTAATTTACATGCACAAAGAAAATCAATTTCCACCCTTCAAAAAATTTAGATGTGACGAAATACCAGTAGAGTCTGGGTCATAAAAATGTCGTTTGATTTGGTACGCGTGCGCGCGGGTTTACGGGACTGTCGTTGAGGGGGCTGTCGTGAGGACTGTCGCTAGGACTGTCGTTGGATCTAGGACTCACATGCGGCGTCAGTTCCAAGGTGTTCTTCATGAGGAGGTTAGTATCTGGTTCATCTTTGAGAAGATCAGTCTGCTGAGTCTCCTCACCTTCTTGGAGCTTCGTGGAAGGGCCATCGTTCATGTTGCCTTCTCTTGACGATCCCAGTTGCTGCTCGCACAAATTAGAAGTCCCCCAAGAGCAGTGCTCAGTTGATTGTACCGAACTATAAGAAAAAGAACAAACAGATGCAATTTCTACCTACTGAGTTCTACTGCACACTCGACTTGGTGCTCCGCCAATCGATCTTCAGTTTCATAATTTACAGAAAAATGGTGGAGACTGGAACAAGAAAAACTGAATCACGATCTGAATATAAACCACCTAAATTCGTCAGGTATATATTTGGTCATGATCAGCTTCCCTGACGAGCAGTAGTTATTTAGTAGACGACAAGGAACTAACTTTAATGAAGGTTACCAACGACAAAACCTCTACCGACCTCAACATGTTGTCCCCTAATAAGTGGACTCTCCTGATAATTCTCGGCGATGAGAACATTCTTACGCGTCTTTCCCCAGATCTCCTCATCCGAGAATATTGTCCTAGACTCTCGTTTCATCGGCAACAAGTTACTTCGATTTGGTGCTAGACTAGAAGATATTGCTTCCTCAATCACCGACCAAGACTGCTTCCTACTACAAGGAGTTGCTTCCTCAACATGTGGTTCTCTAGTACTCTTCTGATTCATCACAATCGATGCTCCACTAGAAGATGTTGCATCCTCCACGTGCAGTTCCCTACTCTGGTTCCTTCTCCGTGCATCAGAGTTTTCTCCTTCCAATTCTCTTACACGTAGATTTAGCTTCCTCACATCCTCTTCGCGCAAACGGTACGCCTCGCGAAAGATTGCCAGCTTCATTAGATAGGCAATACTAGTGCTAGAAGCATCAATTTGATTAAAGGAAAAAAAAAAAAAAAAAAAAAAAGAAGAAAAATAATGACAGCTTTAGTAGAGTTGATTTTTAAGATAATGATTATGAGAATCACGATAGTCAAATGCAGGACGAGTAGGTTGTAAGTCTTATTTCTTGAGCATTAAACCGATGCCGTAAATAAATACGCGACTACTCTGATGTGCGTATCTTCAACTGTACTGTGTGCTTCTCTAATTCTTGTTCTATATAAGAGTGCTTCTTCATACACCATCAATCATCATAACTCTTTCTCCACTTTTTCGAATGCGGTGCGTTCGCACTCTATCTCTCGCTCTCGTTCGCGAAATCGAGACACCAGCTTCTCCCTTTCCTCATGCATCCTCCCTACTATCTGCTGCACTTGCGGTGACAAAGCAAAGTTCCCCTGCGGCGAAGGCAAGCTGTTTTTCAAGTACAGTTGAGGACAAGCTTTCAGTTAAGGAACAAACTATGCATAAAAATAGACCATGGTGGAACAAAAAATCCAGAAGATGCTAGCTAGACAGCAGCTCTAGATTCACTGCAGACTACTTCTAAACATTCAAACTAGATGACACCTACTTATGTCATGTTACGGTGCCTCTTGTATAGCCTGAAACGTATCTCTGCAAGCCGCTGATATGAACGACGAGCAGGCTGTACTGGACGTTGCAGCACTTAGAAACAGTAACTATTTCATTCTCCTCGGTTGAAAATACTTGATAATGAGCTTTGAAGCAGAACGAACAGTGCAAAAAAACATGCTTGCTACTGAAATGCTTGACTGCTAAAGACCCCCTTTTTTGGTATTAGTTCATTCATCACTCACTGCGTCCCCATCAGTTCTCCTAACCTAATGGCGGGAGACGACTTTAACTTTCGCAGCCACTAAAGTAGGGGGTGCACCTCACTGTGTCAGAATAAGAGTTACACCTCAGTACTAGGATAAGAGTTACACCTCACTACCAGGATAGAATTACAAGTAGTGGACGCCTAAGAAAAAAAGATACTAGTAGAGCAGTAGTAGAGTGTTTCCTTAATATACTGGAAGCACTCACGACGCCTGTGTCTTTCACACAACCTGGCACATCCTCCGGCGAAGGTAGCAGCGGAAACGTCGACACTTCCCGACCTCGTCGACGTGATGCAGAAGATGTAGAACCTGTCGCGCCACGTGTCGGAACACAAGAAGATGCTCCTTTTTTCTTCCCTTTGCGTGAGTGCTGCTCTGCGAGGTTCTTTTCTGTTGTACTAAAGATGGCAGAGCTACAGCCATGATTCGTTCCTTTCCTGGCGTTCTGCTCTACCTGCTGTTCTATAGTCCTACTTCCACTAAGAGTTCTTATGGAACTTCTCCAACCATCATTCGAAGCTGTTGCAGTGCCATCATTCAAAGTCTCCGCAGAACTAGGTGTTGCAGAACTTGCAGCACCATTACCATGACCCCTCGGCAAGTCCACCGCATTCGGCAAGTCCACCTTGAAAGACCGGACTAGATTTTTCCGCCGACTTCTGCTTCCACGTTCGTACTGTGGGCACCCTTCTGGTGGCACGTCTCGTTCCACCATCCGAAGTCGACGAAAAAGCTGCATCCTTCTCCGCAGCACATATCAGCTAAGCTGCATCCTTTTCCATAGCACCCATCAATGGCGTGATTGACGTGCCTACTCTTGAGGTAATACAGGGGCTATATGTAGGGGCATCCGCATCGCACGCCTTTGGAGTTCACCTTCTACCACTGGCAAGTCAAGAGAGTTCCTATACGCATTTAGACATCACACCACATTCATGCAACCTTCGGTTTTTGGCCTAGGACGATAGGAGGGGCGACGACTCACCTGCCACAAGGTAGTCCTGCATCCTCCGGTGAATCCGCGCACATGCTTCTGCGTGGAGGACAGGAAAGCCATGATTTGAGAGGTGGAACTGGAAGAAACATTGATGCCTAAGAATACATTACCAACAAAGAAAGTGCTGCGCAACTCCTACTACTTCTTGTGTCTGCTTTTACCAAAGTTTCACAGCAGCTAAGCGTGGGAAAAGTGCCAAAAATATCCCTACGAGTGTGGCCTACATTCATTCACTCACGCACCCATTGCTCCACCCTGACCTTTTCTCTACCATTATTATAGGTGATCTAAAAATAGCTAAAACCCTTGTTTTCATAGTTTGTAGCAAATGCGAGGCTGATGCCAGCCAATCGTAGGAATAATCAATCGTAGAAAGCCATCTTCAATGATCTTCCTCATGATAGTCATACTAGTTCACCAATTTTTCGTGGAGTGCCGTTACTATTTCTCAAAACCGTTACCCTCCGAGCCCTTTCCGCGGCGCGAAACGATCTTTCCGCCCCTCCGAGTATCGCATCAACGATGTAGGCCAATTCTATTCTCGAGAACTGCTTTACGCTTTGAGGTTCTCCTTGTTTCACACTCCTGTATCTTTTGCGCACTTCATCACCAACACCGAGAATTCACTCATTCACGCTGCCACCAACACGATCGGTAGCAAGGTATCACACACCGAGAACTTACATTGACGCACTTCAACTCAGGCACGTCAACACCCTGAACATCCTGTCACTTCGAAACCTAGGCTTGACCCCTCTTATTTCGGCGGCGTCAACACCAGTGGCAAGCGCGTGTTTAATTATATCACATTCGTGGCACATGAATTCAAAAATAGCAAGCAAGAGTAACGTGATGAAGCGCTTCCACATATCATGTCTTTCGAGGCGTCCTGTGATTTCGAGGCCATTACTGAAGATATTAGTCCTAGCTCTTCTGGTAGTACTCTATCTACCAGGTGGACACTCGGAATCACTAACGAAGATATTACTCTACCTCCCCCAGTTCTCCATATAATATGTACCCTAAGTAGATGCAAGCATCCTCTATCGTTTCGAAAGTCGTGGGATACTACTCTCTGTCTACTTCTGCCCCTAGCTCTACGCATGTAGATAAAAAGGTATCCGGTTACTTCGAAAGCCCTGAAGATATTACTCTACTCACTTCCAGTTCATAGGAACGCTTTTCCCTTGGAGCGGACATGGCCATGGTGCGGAGATCTTAAGAATACGAGTAAAAACTTCTGCTATTCTCCTTTTTACTTATTGCTTCTTCTACTTCTACATCGCTCTACAATTCTTCTTGGGCTTGAGGATGGTCTCTCCTTCTGTTACTCCCTTTACCTCCTTTGATAGACTAGCCGCTGAGGCCGCTATACCTCAAATCACTCACACAGCGGGCGCATTAGTACGACAGCACGCCCTAAGCAGCATGCATCCGCAGCGAACTTAGTGGCGCTATCTATATTAGAAGCAACGCTGGTTCAGTGGCAAGACGATAAAGCACATAGACGGCGCAAGTGAGTTAGTTCTACGATTATAGCAAGGCGCGCTAGAGTCCTAATATTAAGGTCAGCAAAACTCAGAAGGATCTTAGTCGAACAGATCAACATAAGAGAAAACTACTGCTGGATGTGCAGAAGTACGGCCTCCCCTGGAGATGATTTCGCAGAAGCAAAGCCCCACAAGAAGAGTTAGAATTTGTAGAAGGCTAACCCCCCAAGAAAGATAGATGTGTAGAAGTCTTACCCCTCCAGGTAGATGTGTAGAAGTAATAACCCGCCCCACCACGAAGTCAAAGAGACGCCCCCTGCTTGCTATTCGTTTTGGCAATGTGGCCAAATCGCGGCACTAAAAAAAAATCGTTTGTAATTAGTTGTCGAGCAGTGCGCTTTCATCCCTACATGAAAAATCTTTTGGCGTTAGTTTTCGAGGACTTCGCCTTGTTCCCCATAGCTGGGAGGCACTCTAAGAAGGAGCAAAAGGAGCAGGGACTCCGGTCTGATCAGGTCCTCGCAATGTGCAACGACTTCACAAGAATTAACTGGGAGGACACTGAATTCCAGACCACATCGTCGACGCATCCCTAACGACCACACAAGGCCATCGGCGGGATGCTGCGTTTCCTGCAGTTGGAAAACAGACGCTTCTGCAATTGAAGGCCTCACCGCTAGCCTTTGATCTTCGTTTTTGTCTCCTCGATAGCCACGAACCTCGTCGCTATTTGGCGAACAGAATAAAACCTATGAAGTTAGGCACTTTTGATCGACAGCGACAATGGGCGTGGACATAATAATGACATTGCTTTTTGCACAGCTTAATCAAGACAACAGATACTAAGGATGCGCCATCTCCTCCGGCGGCACAACTCCCTAATGGGTAGCATGGCGCCTGACTTGGGGACCCATACTCAGTGTCCCGGTAGACCGACGACCCACCCTATTCAGCCGAGACAAAGAGTATTGACAAATCGCCCGTCATGGTCATTTTCCGAAGTTGCTTCACCTCTCGGATGCTCCGTCTTGTGCGGTGGAGTACCCCGGAAAAAGTGTAACAAACTTAGCCACGATCCTAAATCAATCCTCTCTGCGCTCGCCTTGGCCGTGTATGCTTAGATCGTTGCGAGAGGAAACAGAAGCGGTGCGCCAGCCACTTAGTAATCCTTCTATGGCTGGTAAGTAACTGAGTGCCTCCCTTTAGTCGTCTCTCTGGAGTGCGTGTACACAGCCCCTTAACTGTCATACTTATCTGGTATGGCAATTGCCTTTAGTATAAGTGGTTACATTTGGATAGAAAAAATATTGACAAAGTAGTACACGAGGACAGGAATCTGCGCTATAGCCGTATGTCCAGTTAATACAACGCAAAACCGCGCCTCAGTGTGCGTCTATTAATTTAACACAGCCAGCACCGAGGTGCCGCCACTGACGCACGGGGCGAAGATTGGGAGCACCTTGTTATTGTTGTAGAAAATGGATCACTCAAGGATAAGAAAGAGGCACGAGAACCGCACAGCCACTTTCCTGGTGGGGTGGGGAGGTGTGCCTTGGTATGATTCCGCAAGCCCGTCACCCGAACAGAAAACAGAACGCCCTTTTTCAAATTCAGTCTTCGCCCCTCTTTCGAAGCCTTCTGCCTACTTTTAACGCAAGAACTTGTGGAAATACACCAGAGCAGCCCCACTCTTGATGCAGTCGCAGTCCGCTACACTTCTTCGCGGAAATACACAAGCGCGGTCCCCGATAGACACTTCCTGCCCCAACTGTTCTTGCGACGTAATGGCAATGTCGATCCTAACAACCCTTTCAAGAGTCTGCCGCCCTTCTTTTGTTTTGTATTTACATCCGTTAAAAATGATGGTGAGACACGGGCATAACTGCGCTGACCGAATTGCTCCGATTCAGGAACTTGCTTGCAGTTATACTGATATCCATGAATACATGGGCGCGATCAATACGCTGAAAGCGATTAGTAGTTGACTGCCGAAGCCGATAGCATCAGTCCACTACAAGTAGCTAGAACCCTAAGACAGCCTCCTGACTGCGGTTGAAGGATAAGTCCGAAAAATATTGACAAACATGCGCTTTATCCCCACCTTAGTTCCATCTGCACGCTTTCGCCTCATCTTCAGACATTTCTGCAAGTACCCGATGGAAACTAGCTGCGCTAGCACTCCCGCTGGGATGCAGTAGGCACCCAGGTGCCAGCAAGGTTGGGCGGAAGCACTAGTTAAAAAATTCATGCGGGTGGCGAGGATGATACACACATCGACTAGCTGTTGCGGCTAGAAGATAGCAGACACGCGCCACGCCCTGAAACTCGTTCACAGGCGAACCCGTGGCCCACTTTTTAACCCCATCTGCCCACCCCTTCCGAAATATTCCCGAAAATGCCTCATCGGCACATGAGGGAGATGGCACTTCCAGAAACGAGAATCAACATCACGAATAAGAGGGGTGCACGACTAAAAGAAGCCCACCCACCTTCATAAGCTTTAATAAACTGGCGCCGTGTCTCCTACTGAGACGGCAGCGCGCGTTTTTAAAAACTTAATCCGCGAATTGGTTCTATTTCTCGGCGAAGGCTACCCCCAGTCCCTCCTCGAAGCATGTAGTCTATTTTTGCCACCTATTCGATCGCCCTTAAGTGGCCAGCTGGTCGCTGTCTGAGACCTTTAATTACATACTTGGCAAAAGCTCTGCGGCATCTATGGAGGCTCGCACGCTGGCTAAAAAAACAACAAAAAGGCTACGCATGCATGAGAGCATAGGCTGGCCTACCCCTTCAAAGCCAGCCAAGCTCTTTGGGGATACTTAAGTAATGGCCCCCCCGCTTCTTGCTGGGTTACAATATTTAGCAGCACCTCCTCCTCGCGGTTTCTTACATTCATTGACAGTAGCAGCTGAAAAGCAGCATCCTTACGAACAGGTTTGCAAATACTTAAATACGCTGGGGCGGTTTCCTTCTAACAACGGCGAGGGCACTAATCCTGGCGCATCTTGCACTTCACTTGAACAGATGGCGGGCTGACATCGATAAAAAAAAAATCAGGGACGAGCAACAACGAGCCAGGGAGACCCTACACCCGAGTGGAGCATTTTCGCGCAAGCACGGGGGGAGCCTTGCTCACTGTTCCAAGTGCCTACTTCCCCAGAAAATTCCAATCGCCATTGCCGCGCCATCTTCGACAAGCGTACTCGACTGCCAGTGCTCAAGTAAAAGGAAAAAAACTAAGATAACCGCAGATCTACATCTATCAATATTCTCAACGAAATAAGGGAACAGAATAACAGAACATAAGAACGACACCCCCTACACCCCGAGAAACGAACCTCTCACAAAACATTCCGTATGATATTCGATCAAGCAAGCCTGCCACCCAAAGCTAATTCTAACTATGGGCGCGGCCGCTCTATATTTACAAATATCATCCCAGGCTTCTCGGTTCCAATTCCACACCAGTCACTGAGGAAACCCCAGGGCTTCATTCATCGGCACCGCCACAGGCGAGACGTAGACGTTGCCGGCTTCTCCGGGATCAACATTTACATCAATAGGCGGGTTCTGCTTCCGAGTGATCGTTGGCGGCCAAACAGAGACTTCTTCCACGGAAGCTCTTAGAGGTTCCCAGCTGTGCTCCCTTGCATTCGGATTGGGTGCCTCTTTGCCTTTCATCTGGAGTATCCAATCTGGCGCACCAACTGGTGGTTCATTTGGATCTAGGCACTCCATGATGGACTTTGGTAGGACCCCCCCCGGGCCACCTTGAGTTTGAGCGCGCGGCCCCAGGCGCTAATATGCGGCGAGAGTTATTCTGCTAGAAGGTCAGCCCCCCAGGCTAGCCCACTAGCGGCATCGGATCGCGCGAAGATGAAAGACGCTGAAGTCTGAGTATCAGCAACGAATTTGAGCGCGAAACAATGCCGCCTGTGGGCGAGTGTGGGGGATTACCGATGAGAAAGGGGGGAGGAAAGAGGAAGAAAAAGAAAAATCCGAAACAAAGCGAGAATGAGAATCGACCGCGAAGCGACTGCTAAGGGGGTAGCGACTAGATTGATTCGAAAGCGATTAGAGAAAGATCCGGCTCCGCGCACTGTGAAAGCACGCGCTGCATTAAGGTGCGCACCCTCCAAGATTCGCGACAGAGAAGACAAGAGACCGACGCCAGCAAAGTGGCCCTTGCCTAAGTTTGTTATAGCGAACGCCTGTGCTTTTCTACCATGGCGGAAACTGGGAGCGAGGCTCCAGGTGCTAGCATACGGCGAAAATGGGTCTGCTAGTCGGTCAGCCATCCAGACTAGCCTACTAGCGGCATCGGCCTGATCACGTGAAGATGAAGGATGCTGCGCCCTGAGCATAAACAACGAATCAAAGCGCCGACGTGGCGGCTGGTAGAGTTTCACTTTCACACTGGTGCAGTACTGAGATGAACAGTCGGCAGCAAAGCGGTCCAGGGCCACAGCGTAGTCTACGACTCTGCCCCCGCACATCCCTGCCCCTGTATCATTCAGGCGGCAAGGCTGCGGAAGACGTGCCAGGCCTCGCGAGATGGCCAGGAATACGAGCCATAGCAGAAAGAAAGTGGCGCAGTCGAGGGGGTGCGGCGTCAACGGCGGGAGAGCTCCAACGAACAGACGGCGGGCCCGGAAGGTGTACGGCGTAGACACTGACCACGCGGCCCACTAATATGCCCAAAGTCAGCGAAGAGCTTGGGCCCAGGTGCTTCATGGTAGCGCGCGACAGACTGGCGCACGGATGAGAGCCAAAAACGGAAGCAGCGCCTCCATTTGGATGGCTCGACCGCCTTACAACAACAGGCGCGAACAATGGCGCCCTCCGCAGCGTCTGCAATCTCAGCGATGGCAACGGTATCGCCGAGGCTGTGGCGGTGGTTATGGTTTTGAGATGTGCGCTGCGAAGCATCCTGCGGCAGCAGAGAAGAAGGCGCAGCAAGCTGCCCCGGCCACTCGTCACGAGGCATCGCCGTGGCCCTCCGAATCGGGCGAAAACTCGGAGGCGCCACCTCCGACACGAAAGGCCCGGCTCCCTTGCTGGTGTTTCGAAATGCGCAAAAACCGGCCGCGCAGCAGCATGAATTCACTGAACACCAAGCAGCGGGACGAGCACCGCGAACCGCGTTCGCCTAAGCGTGGGAAGGTTAGCTACGAGCCTGCCCAAGAATTTTAGGAGCGCGGGAACAAGTGCTAAAACAATTGGAAGGAAACCACCAACCAAGCACGATGCTGCAGCAGGTCGGTCGCAGACGTTCTGCCAAGGAAGGCACGTCGCCGACCAAGAGAGAATGCCAGAGGCCAAGCACACACTTCAAGGAGCCAGGGCCCCCCCTCACGACGGCGCCCATTCCAGGCAGCCAGCTTCCGGAGCTCAGAGCCGAAAAGGCCTGCATTGGTACCGCTTGGGAAAGTCGTTCGACACAGAGGGAGCGACTCCGTCGAAACGACAGAGAGAACCAGCGGCCGGCCCCTCAGCCCCGAACAGTTTGGCGGCGACCAGCTCGCACATTACTCAGTCACCACCAAGCCCCGAATGAGGCAAGAGGCCCGCGACATGTCACCAGGTGAAGACCCGTGCCTTCGTGGCCGCCAGGTTGTCAGTGTTGTAGTAAGCTACGACCTTACCTGCTGGCCACAGAGCCACCAAAAGGCCGACACCCTCCGAGGGGAGAAGTAGCCCTTCTGAAGTTGATGCCGGTGCGCTGCCACTCAAGGGCGCAAACCCTTTGAGCCGCTGCCTGTCAGCCGAGGCCCCCCAGCCGATACCACTAGGGGCGGCGGCATCCACTTGAATGGCGAACCAACGATGGAAGTGCTAGGCGGCAGAGGCCGAGCGAAACCGCGGAGCACAGACCCCCTCACGCCACATGAGAAATCTCCTGCCGGTGTAAAAGGAACAAGGGCGCCGACGGGTTGGCAGCGAGCGCACTACGCCACCAAAGAACTTCACCAAGACAAGCAGGAGCGAGCAGCACAGAAGGGCTGGGCCTGCGACTTTTCTGCCACTGCTTGGGCGCTGCGTGTGAAGTGGCTACTTCTTGCATAGCACAGAGAGGCCCCCGAGTGGCAATAGGCGCGCATGGCCCGCGCTTGCCCTTGACGAGGCCGCCACCTTACCGCAGCCGCCTGCTTCATACTCAACGAGGAAGCCCGCCAATAAAATAAGTAAGCACAATCTCCGCCGCGTTGTTTCTCGAGGTGCATCCTCATGGCCAGCACTGTATCGCACTCATTTGAAGCTAGCAGGCCCACCCCTGGGAGACGCTGAGAAGCTGACACGCGCTCGCGCTCTTTGTCATGCAGCTGGCTGCAGGCCAGGCTTGTAAGCTAATAAAACTGCCTACCAAGATCTCGGGCGCCGGCTTGTTCCGGTCTTTGATTGAGAGATAAGCCACACCAAGCAAGGGAGGCCGAACGCCATCAGCGTAATCAAGCATATCTATGGGACCTCACCCCCGAGATGCGACAGACACAAGCGACTTCCCTTGCGTTTTGATCGCTATCACATACCCGGGGCAGGCGCGATGCCAGAAGGCAACAACAAGGTGGGTAGCATTCAGCCCACGAGAAGGGAGATCAATACCAACAAACGCGCGACGCGCAGGGCGCGCCATCCTCCAACGAGGGAAGCAACCTCTCAAACAAATCGAGGCAGCTGACGTAGCAGCAGGGCCTCGTAAGCGAGAACAAATCCCACCAAGAAGAGCACGCGACCAGATAGGAAAAGACTTGCCGACACAAGCGCGATGGGTGGCGAACTCCAATCACTGACGGGCCGCATCTTGGTGAGGCCACCACACTGCAAGCGAATAGCTGCCGAAGCGATCATAAGATCATCCCGACGAAGAAAGGCGCCGGAGTTTCTGACGGAGCGGGGAATGGCGCTACTGCCGTACAGAGAAGCCCTTCCACGTCAGCAAAGCGCGGCCGCACTTCCGTGGCAAGTGTCCTGGTGCAAGGCGGTCGCCTACTTGTCTCCAGTCTGGATAAAGGCAAGCCCATCCCCTACATTATCAAACCTAACGCCGCCAGAGCATCTGCGGACGAAACCGGGCGAAACACCCCAGCGAGTGAGCCCCTCAACGGATAACGGAAAGCAGCCGACTTCTCTGCAGTCCTCGAGGGAGCGCCAATCGCCACGAGAACCGCCCAAGGAATTGAGAAAATGCAAAGCACCACCAAGCACGGTAGGCCGACCAGAATCGGCATAGTCGTCTACAGAAAACTCGAAACCAAGCGGAGGCCCAAACCCGCCGCGAGGTGCCAAGATGCGGCAGATATGCCGAGAGCTGCTACGCCTTGCCGGTGTAGACAAGGCCGCACAACTTGCCAAAGGCCACGCGATCAGCCTCCCCGCTGACAATGTCACCGGCTAAGACCAGAAACCCGCCTAGAATATTTGCTGCAGGAACGACATCAGAAGACAACCCCAACACCGAAGAAGACACCCCCTCGAAATCTATGCCATCCCTGTCCGGGTCGTACCGTCCGAGGAGGTTGCTCGAATTCAGTAGGCTGGCAGGATCGATAGTCTTTACGGAGCTACCACAAGAATAGCCGGCAACGATACTGATACGACTAGCAGCAGCCTGAACCGTGGGGGGCTTCAACCTCAATCCACATGCTGCAGGTGCGCCGCCCGCCCTGAAAGTCCGCGAGCTTACACGACTGGCCCCAGAACGCCAAAAATAGCGCCCCTGCTTTGCGTAACGAGATGCCGCCGCGGGTCACCGCTGGCCGCAGGTGCCAATCGACGTCACCGACAGCCCTGCGGGCAAATTCCTTGCCGATTGGACAGCCCCACGCCAAGACTTTGCTGAGTCCAATGGGGTAGAAAAGCGGAACGCGGGCGCTACGCCGCGGCCCCTTCAAGAAATACGGGACGAAATTTCTGGAGAAACAAACCCACACACGAGCAAAGCCCTGAACACTGACGGAAAAGCTGCCCTGTGGCCAGAAGCGAGCCCGTCGCGCTTGGCAGATTTGGCCTAGATGAAGAGGACCCCGCTCGCCCTTGCGCCGAGTCGTCTCACTTCGCCACCCCTGCAGACGCCAAAGAAACCAGCCACAAAGACCGCGGCACGCTGCAACGCGATCGACACCGTCACGAACTCCCTGCGGGAAAATGCTAAGGCAAGAACTGCGATGGCCGCGAGCGTCTCGCCAGTTTTGATTTTGTTCCGCTCGAGTCTTCTGCCCCTAAGTGACTAGCGTGCCCGACAGTGCTGCAGGGTGGTGGGGTGAACTTGCGCGCGGAGGGACAGCGGTGAGCGTTTTTCTTGAACCCCATCCGGCACCGCTTGCGGCGCGTTCCGTTGTCAGCCACAAAGTATTTGATGCCGCGAGCACTATCGAAGGCCCCAACATTTCACACACGTCCCAACGGATTGCGCGCGCATTAATATTGCCCAACGCATCGACAAGCTTGCAAGATGCGCGGCGCAGTCGATACGCGGCGAAAATCATGAAGAAGCGAAGCGCGCCGCGCTCGTGTGCGATGGGCCTGCAAACCAGCGGGGCTACTTTGCTGATAGAAGGCCGGCATGGTTCAACCTGCTAGACGGGGAGCAACGTCGCCACGCGCGGCGTCGGTGGACTTTGATTTCAGACCCGGGCCAGGCGGTTACTGATTGCAGAGGCCGCCGGCCTTGAAAATTTCGGGGCCGAGCGTGGAGCCAGGGCTGTGCCTGTACTCGGCGCGCCTCCTCTTTCCGTCAGAAGATGTTCGACCGAGGCTGAGGCAAGTCTTGTGAGTGGCCGCCAGGTCTTCGGTGGACGACCCCAGCCCCCTCGGCTCTCTCGAAAAAGATTCGCTGGCCTCGACTCGAATAAACTCGCCAGGCAGCTCCACCGCAGAGACAAACTCAGGGGAAGAGGCGGCGACCTTCTTCAGCTAATTCGCCACCCATCACGCCGCCAGGCGCAGCCTGCTCTTGGTTGACGAAGTGACGAGCGTCCACTTTTGACCCAGCTTCGACGTCGTTCGCGAGATCGTTATCGAAAAGAGTCACGCTGGAGGCTCCACCCGTGCCGGTGTCGGTAATCCCAGGCAAATCGGTCGAGCTGCTGCTAGAGGCTGGCGGATTGCAGCTACTCTTGCCGGGGGATGCTTGGCCCCTAGGTAGCGTGAAGGAATAGGCTGGCCGCCCTGGTTGCCTCACGAATTTCAGAAGACTGCACCACGCGGGGGGACTGTGTAGCTTAAAGGAGCCCGCTCGCCCTCTTTCCACCGGTTCAGAGTTATTGCGCCGGGCGGGCACGTCGAAAACTTCGATGCCGTTTGGATCAGCTTAGGCGCCAGGGACTTGCATGTAGTCCGGCGTACGTGATGGAAATCTTGCATCAAGACGAAGCTGGCGCCCACCCAAGACCGACCAAAACTCCAGCTTCAGACCACTCCGCAGGCCAAAACCCGCCCCGCGAGTCATGCACACGCCCGACAAGATTGGCAACGATGCAGAAAAAGGTGCGGAATTTAATCCCAAAGAAAAGACTCGCGTGCGCTGTTAATGCTTGTGGATACATAGAGGCGCGAATGAAAATGCGAGGGAAAGGCCATGCTCAAAATTGACACGGGCCAAAGTTGAAGTGTGCAAAACTTTCCAACTGGCTAGAGAGCAGCGCCTGCCGCGACAGTGATCACACTCAGCGACAGAGAACGACAATCGAAGAAGGCAGCTAAACGCTGCCGGCTGTCTGTCCGTCGTCCGAAATTAACAAGCGGCGACTTGCTACCACGAACCGAGACGAGATAGCAGGCTGTGCCGCATGAATTTCGGAGATTTTACATAGCAAAAGAGAGACGCAACACCAAGGGAAAGACCGCAGCGAAGTTTAGTACTGTAGCAGGTGGCCCTAGAACTTTTGGCCTTTGCCCTGGCCCTTGCGTTTATTCTTGCCGCCTCCCTCAGAGACTCCGTCGGTCAGCGATTGCCCGCGGCTCGTTCTTGTGCGGACAAGCCGGCGCCCAATGGTGAGCCATTTTGCCGAAGTGAATACGCCACACTCCGCAAGCAATGAATCACCCACGCATTGCCGGCACGCTCAGACGCGCCGAAGCCATGGTCGTGCGACGTGCGGCAGGCGTTTCCGTTGTGGTAGCAAGGGCAACCCCTACAAAGGTGGCAGCCTGTGAAGAAGGCGCAAGCCTCTGCCATGTTTGTCGACTGCCAGCGCGTTTTGAAGCGCCGCGGGAGCGGTCTCCTGGGTGGCTGCTGCGCCCCTAATGATTTTGATCAGGTACGCGACCCGCGGGCGCCTGACTCTGTGCCGTAGCTGGCACAAGCTGAGGACTGACTGCCGAAGCTTCCACAACCGCCACCAGTAGAAGCGCGAGGGCCAGCGCGCTGGCGCTTCCTTGGGGCCCTGGCTGAAGTTGACGCGGCTGTTGTGTGTTGTTCGTTGTAATCAGGCGAGCCGTTAGAGGAAGACACAAAAACCGAAGGAGCACCGGCGCGCTTCTGAACGTTCTGGCGCGCCGTGTTCAGCTCGTCCTGCGACATCTCGGCCATGAAAGTCTACGCCACGACCCTGTACTTGGAGATGTTGGCGGCGCGAGAGAAAGAGGGACAAGGTAGAGCTGGAGACAGCAAACAGACAAAGAGGGAGGAGGGCCCTAAGACAAGAGCCAACGATATAAGGCAGCACCCTCAACACCCCCCCGGGCTGCACGTTCCTGCTTGCGGCCGAAGCCATATAGAGGAGAAGCGCGAGACCTCCAAGGCCTTGCCTCGAAACGTCCACGAAGTTTGGCCGATTTGCTTGCCCCGTGCATTGCTGTAAGGAAAAGCGCAGCAAAGCGCACAAGCCTGCCGGAGTTTGTTCAAACACATCCCGCCCCTCCTTGGTGGCGGGCTGCTGAAGTGCTGGAAGGTCGCGGCGGTAGTTGACCAAGAAAGGAACGCGGGTAGCTGGCGAGGGTGGCAACCGGTCTACCCGGGAAGAAAGAGACGGCGCGGGCGAAATGATCACTGCCGCCGCCGCAGCCTAGCAAGCTGCCTCGCGCATTGAGTAAGAGGAGCCTGGGCCGCTTGTGGTGCTCGTTGCCCTTGCGCTTCAACTGATCAGCAGCTTTCTCCAGGGCTGCGCTGTCACCACCGAAATTGGCGCCCATCGTCGTGGCCCCCTGTGATGAGGTGTCAGGACTGGGCTGCCGAATATCTCATGCGAAGACGGAGGAGCATGCGGGATTACTGACGAGAAAGAAGCCAGAAACTCACGAGACCACTTGCGGAGCAAGGTGCGCCAGCTTGCTCTGGTCGTTGACCGGCGGGCGCTTTGGCTTTGCACACGCGTCCGCGCTTTCTTGTTCCTTCACTCGTCACACTGTGTTCAGCGAACCAAGGAAAAGCAGAGGCGACGCAGGGGCCCATTGACATATCTCCGCCCGCCGGCTAGAACTCGCCGGGGGGCGGAGCGGTTTGACTTTGCAAAGATTGACGGCCTGAACGATGACAACTGGCAGCGCAGTTTGGCTCTGGTGCTTTTCCTATGGGAGAACCTTAGCACCGCGGCAGCCTTTTCGGCGTCCTTCGTGCGTGCTGCTTGCTTGTGGTTGTTGCAACTTGCGCAGGCTCTTCTCAATGGCTGGCCACTGCTGAGCGTGTGAAAGGAGGAGGCTGCTAGCGGGTGGGCCCTGGTCTTTTTGCTGTCCTCACGGGCGCCTTTGCTGCAGCGATTGCTGCCGGGCATAATCTTGCCGCAGATGGCATGGAGCTTGGCCACCGGGTGCCCGGTGTCGCACTGCATGCGCCTGAACGTGGTGAGGCCGCAGGCGCGGCGGGTGCATCGATCACCGCGCCACCGGCTGCGCCACCAAGGGCCATCCATGGCCCGAACCATCAGAAAGAAGGAAGAGACTTCAGCCAGGTCCTTCCTTACTGTTTTACCTCGGTCTAGTTCAGGGGCGGCGGCGCCTTAAACTTCGCTGATGGCACTACTGGCGAAACCACTCGAGCAAGGAGAGGAAGCTCTCGGCGTATGATTCACGGCTGGAATATCGCAAATTGGCCACCATTCTTCCCAACCTTGCGCAGAGTGCTCAAACCCGTCAGAAGTGGACACCGTGCCAGGGCTGCCAACCAGCAAACTGCTTACTTCTTCGAGAGTTTCCCCCATCGTGACTGAAGCATTACAGAAGACAGCCCGAGCCAATTCTTCACACCCTGAGGCTACCCATGGGCACTAAAGGAAGCGCGGTAGCCGTGGGTGAAGTTCTTGAGTGTGAGAAAGCGGCGCGGCCTGTTGTAAGCTGCTGCGTCAAGCGAGTTGCTGCCGGCGACTGGTGAGACAAGGTGGCACACTCTCACGCGTATGCCTGTTATGTCGGGGGCCTTGGGCCTGAGTGCGTAGACGGTGCCGCACTGCTGTGGGCTCAATGCGTGGAGCGAGAAAGGGCCAGCCTATCTGCCTCAGCGAAGCAGGCATCCACGTCGGGGCGGAGTCGTTCAAAAAGTAAGAAAGGCGCACAAAATGCGGCCGGAGCTTCAAAACAAGAGCAGAGTGCCGCAGATTGACCGAGCCGCAAAGCTACTCATAACGACTGCCCCAACTCACGACGAAGCGGCCTGACATAGGATGCATAATTGTGCGGATTCGCCCTAAATGACACCCGTGGCCGATGCTCATGGTAAAAGTGGCTGGCCCCTGTTGTTCCGTACTTACAAAGAAGCTGCCGGGCCGCATGATGGTGCTGGAGCTGCTAGAACTAGGGCCACTGGCTTGCAGTTCTTGGCTGTCTTTTTGTTTTCCCGTCGGGGAGGCGAGGCGCGGGAATTTTGCTTGGCGCTGGGTTTTGCTCCGAGGGTGCGTAACAAACTCGTTGACGAAGTTAGGCCGCGCGCGCTTGTAGGGTTTCCCTTTTTTGGGTGAGATTCCTACGGAGGGGCTTGTCCTCAGAAACTGTCGGAAACTTTCAGCATGGTCTTGGCCGGCGGTCTCATCTTGCAAGCACAGGTAGCAGCGGCGTCGCGGATGGAGGTACGAACGCACGCGAGTGCAGTCAATTGACACGCGGCACCGGCGAAGGCCGGAGATCGGGAGCACGAGCTGGCTACACTCCAACGGACGGGCAGGCCCGTGCTGCGATCGGTTCCCGGAGAAATGGCGGAAGCGATGCCAGGGGCGACGTGGCTGATCTAGATTATGAGTCTCGGGCATTCGCTATACCTCGACTTAGGGTGTTGGCGTGGCCGATATTGAAAGGATTTGGAGAGCAGGGCGCCACCTGCGAGAGATTGAAGGCGCCTCGATTTGCACAACGCTCCCCGGCATGTCTCCGCGCCAAATGAAAGCCATGGCGAGAAGACGCCAGCTGGAGCTGAATCCCTGCCACCCGCAGCGCGAGAGGGTCGCAAAGATAGCGGGAGCATAGTCAGCGCCGGCACGATGCCGTCAACATGAGCACGGTGCGCAGCGGTTGGCCGCTACATGCCTTCGCTAATACTTTCACAGCCATAAATAAACGCAAGGCATCAGACAACTGCCCAAAGATTTTCGCCGTGTTTGCGTTGACGCCTCCAATGAATGACATATCCGGCACATTTAGGCGTCTTTGCTCCCGCCAGGCCGCAGATACACCCTGGGCGCGAATAAGGCAAAGGACTGGAGAAGAGATGGAGAGTGAGTAATAGCCCGGCCCTTCGGTGGCTCGTTCCGATAGCTGACCGGCATGCCATTTCAGCTAGTGCTGCTCAGTAGATAGTCTGTCTGTCACCTCTTGGCTTGCGAGGTCGTTGACTGTCGTGGCGCTTTGACAAGCCGCCGCCTAGTAAGAATGCACGATGGTGCTGCTGGCCGCCAGACTAAAGCTGCGGCGAATGCGAGCTAGAGGCATCCCGCATGCCATGTCGCTCCTCCCAGGTTTTGAGTGCTTCGCCGTGAAACGCGTGCCCCGCAGCCTCCAAAAAAGGCGACACCGATTGGGAGACGCTGCCGGCTTCGACTCTGAAGCCGTTGGCAGGTGTGCTCTTGTTCTTGGCGGCGGCTGAGTCGCTTCCCAACTTTCCAGCTAATTGGCCACCCGACTGCTGGACGCAGGTTGGCTGATGTTTGTGGCGAACTTCTTGGCGGGGCGGCTATGCTTCTTGCCCTTGCTGTGTGTGCTCGCTGAGGGTGATGGGGATGTCGCGGCCCGACTTAAGTCCTTGCGGGCAATCAGCCGTGGATTAGTTCTGGGCGATGGAGTTGGACGGGGAGCAAGTCCAGCCATTTTTGGAAGGCTGTGGGATGAGAAGAATTTGCGTCGCGTGAAGCTTAGCCGGAAAGCGTGGACGCCGGAGCACTTATCTCCATTATGCAAAACGCGGGCCGGTGGTGGGGGTTGAGTCCGTGCACGTCGTTGATGTGCGAAAAAGTGGTCTGCTAATTGAATTCATCCAAAGAAGCGCCAGAAGAAGGAAACAAGATGGACCCCGCAGCAATTTCCCTAGCGGGCATACCGGTGCCTTCAGTCATAACCTGGCACCGAATGAATCCCGAGGAGAGCCTGAGCGAATTGAGAGCATGGACTCAGACGATTAGGGCGAGATTGGCTAAATGAGCGGCAAGGGATGAGACGCTCCTTCCTTTCAATGGAGGCAGCAAGGCTTCATCAGTGGATTTCATCACGGAGGCTTTTCGCAGTTGCCGCAGATTCTTACACGAACACGAAGCCCGAGGCCTAGCACCACAGCCATCACGCAAGTCGAAGGCTGAGCTTGTAGACATTGAAGCATGCGGCCTGTGCTCCCTTCTTGATGTCGCTGAAAATGGCACGAAGTACGTCGCTGCCCGTCGTTAGGTGATTTCCAAGCCCAAACTGAGTAGCTTCGCCAGCCTCGAGCGACGCGCAGTCGCGTGTGAATGATGCGCGGCGCCGTCTCTGTCAGGTCGGTGAAAATGGAATGGGCGTCCGCGACGCGATGCGCCTCTCCTTCTCCGACGGGAGCGGCGTTTTGGCTTGAGGTTGGATGGATAGCTGCCGGCGCAGATAAAAAATGGGCAAGCCTCTAAAGGTGAAGAGATTGCTTTCTGGCTTCGTAGCTGGGTGAGCTGCTGCTTCTGGCCAGTGTCATAAAGGGCGGCGCCGCTTTATTGCATGCCGCCGCTTTGCAATAACACGCTCGCGCTTTCCATTGCCGACTTGTTGCGATATCGAATAGCAGTGGCAATTTCGTAAAATTTGTTAGCGCAGCTTTTGACTGTAGAGAAAAAGAAAGACGCGAAAGGGAGTGAGAACCAGAACCGACTATGAAGCGACTGTGAAGAAGATAGCGACTAGACCCAAGAGTAACCCATTGGAGAACTCCGCGGGCTATGAAAGCACGCGCTGCGTGTAGGATGCGCAGCCCCCAAGATTCGAGACAGAGAAGAGACCGATGCCAGCAGAATGGCTCTCGCCTAAGTTTGTTACGGCAAGCGCCTGCGCTGCTCTGCCATACCCGAACTTCAAACTTCTCGCAAAAGCCGGCCTCGCGGCGTACTCCGTGTTTGCAGGGGGTCCCTGCCGTCTTCCAGGTGAAGCCGGTTACCCAAAACCGGAGCCGCTTCCCGAGTATGAAGGATTGGCCTTCGTAGTGTCCTCTGTAAAATGCAAAAGTTTTTGCGGATCCAGCTCCAGTGTTTCCAGGTGTCGGCTCTACGCTTATCACATTGGGCAGTCGAGCGCGCTCGCCCAGAGGAAACCACGGGAGTTTTCGAGCTGTGTTCCGCGGCCAGTTGATCGGCGTCTGCTCGCCACCCCTAAAGGCACGTCTTCCCGCGAAAATGTGCGCACTTTCAAAGCTCAGACAGGCATTCTCGAGAGTCGCGTAACGGTATACCCGCGGCGGGTGAAGGAGCCAGCTCTTAAGCTCCGTGAACTTTACGAGGGCATCTGCTTCGCGATCGTCCGCTACGAATTCCATGAAAGGTAAGTCGTCGCGAGTCGAGTGGATGGCGGAAAAGGGACGCAGTTCAAACAAATGGTCGTTCGGGTTGTTCGGATTGTCCACGTCCGGATTCTGCGGCGTATACTGGACATCTTGCTCCTTGTCAAAGTAGTGCAACTCCCAAACATATCGTTCCGGAGCGAATGTGATGTGGACGGCTCCTCCCCTGATCAAGTCATCTTCTCGACCCGTCCCTTGGAGGAAGGTTCCATCGGGGGCAGTTCGGTTGAGTTCGTGAGCAAACGTGGCATCGCTGGACATCGAGAGCCCTTTCATCGCGCCCCCAAGCCTGCCGCCCTCCTTCGGTTTGAACGCATGCACGCCCACGGCCGTCGCCAGGACTCCACTAGAAACCACCGGGGCCCCGTGCGAGCGCTGGAGAAAGTCGCCGCCAATAGCTGATTTGTTTAGCAGGTGCCCAGGCGTGGTATAGTTTGAGGCCACGTGAACGTCCACCGCACCTCTCAAAGAGCGACGCTCCTTCGGCTTCGAGACGAGGAAGGTTTCATTAGCGCCTGTTAGTCAATATGCATCTGTGGTTGGGTGAGTATCAGACCTCTTCCCTTCCCTTCATTTGGTTACCCTATATTCAACCCTGTCGCCCGTACTGGGTAACTGTGATGGAGCATGCGCATGCCTAAGTAGAAAAAACAATAACAACGACCCGAGAAAGATAGAAAAAGCGAAGGCTATCTATCAAGAATATTTGTATCCCCCTGGTCAGCGGATAATCAAAAAAGCACTGCGCAGAAGAATGGGAGAAACGGATGAAACTTAATTCAGGATTATCCCACCAAGAAGTTTATTGGAGATTCTTGCGTCCCCTTCAAGAAGGATGCGTCTTCATTAAGGATTACCCACCTAACAAACACACCACTAACACAAGGTAGTAGTAATAAAAACGCGGCCACTCAGTCAGAGCGGCCCCGAGGCCGTCGAGGGATGGCCAGAAGCAAATGGATCCGCACAAAATTGAAGACCCCAGGCCGATATTCAAACAACTCAAAGCGGAAATCCGGGAAGGGGGGTCGGAAATTTAAAGCATGAAGACTCGCGCTCCCTATTCGTGCTCACTCAAACAAGAGAAAACCTTCACTCAGTCACTTAACTTTATCAGTCAGAAATAATTAAACTACTTCTTGCCCACAAAAAAGCCATCACTCCGTGAGAGCGGCCCAGAGGCCGTCGAGAGAGTGCCAGGGGTGAGTACTATGGTAAGATCTGCACAAAATCAAAGCCCCACAAACCAACGGCCCCAAAGCTCCCTAGTATACTTCTCTAAGTAGCCCTGCGAAACCCACCCTCGCCACGAATGTGCTAACCTTAGTCCCAAGACCCTCGGCGAACTCGCCTGAAACGGGCAGCAGCACATCGAGCCAAACCACCACCGCCGCAAAGGCCACAGCCTTCGCGCTTTCTTACGGGCCTACGGCGTTCAGCCTACGCGTAGCCAATCACGACCGCAGGCGGCTCAGATCAAATTCTAAGCGATAGAGCCAAAAGCCTTGCTACTTTTGCGTAGAGTGGCCAAACGCTTCAATTTATCAGCCAGGGTTAAGCCTAAAACTTTCCAAATTCAAAAAGCCACCCCAAGACCACAGGCCCAAGACTTCAGGCGTGGCATGTCACTCGCCTACGATCGCGACTTCGGCCAACGCGCTGCCTATGATGTGTAGCCAATCACGACGGCAGGCAACCTTACCAAAATAAAGGGCGAGAAAGTTCAGAGGGTCTTCTACTTTGGGCTAGCGTGCCTAGATTTTCCTTTTTGTCAGCCGCGGCCAACTTTCAAGCCCGAGGACCCGACTCCAAAACCACAAGCCCAAGGCCCCAGGCGCAAAACTTCAAGCCTGCCACCCCAGGCCAAAGGCCTCATTCCCAGACCTTCAAAGCCCAGGCCCCGGGTCCAACGCTGCAGGCCTAGCGATTCAGCTCCAAGCCTTTACGCCGAAGGCTTCAAGCCGAAAGCATAGCGCCCAAGAATTGAAGCCCAAGCCTTCTTCAAGCCCAAAGCCTCCAGTCCAAAACTTCAGAAAAAAGCCCATCAAATCCAGCCACGGCTTGGGCCTAAGGCTTCAGCTTGTAAACCCTACGCCCCAATATCCTTACGCCTAGAGCCTCGCCAAAGCCCAAAGCTTCAAACTGAAAGCCACAAGCCTCAGCCCAAGCCGCAAATTAAAAGCTTCAAACTGGCCCCAAGGAGTGAAGGCCCCACCCCAAAAAGCTTAGTTAAGCGTTTAGTCTTGCACCCCCTCAGGCCGATGCTTCCGGCCCAAGAACTTGCACTAAAATCAAAAGAATAAAAACTCCGAAACACCTCAAAAGCCGCGGGGCATCGGCCTCATCTGTCAAATTTCGCGGCGCCTCTGTCCCCGCTCCTCTTCCCCGGACCAACTCCGCCAAGAGAGCGCCGCGACCTGGCGGAAGAGGAGCGGGGGGAGCGCGTCTTGGCAGAGGAAATGCATAAAAGAGGTGGGCGATTCTAGCTGGGGAGAGCTATCAAGCGCGGCAGTCTAGTTTTTGCTCAGAGTAAATTAGTACACCAGAAGCACCACAGCAGAGGATAGCCCTACGTTTACTCCAGCACCGCGCTCTGCCTATTATTCTCAGAAGGAACAAAGAGGAAAAGCAGGCCCCCTAAGCAGAAAAAGATCGAATCGAACCCCCCCAGACCAGCAGACGAAGATGCATAAACATATCAAAAAGAGGCTAGGCTAGGTAGCTTTGGCCTACTAGATTTCGACCTAGCAGAGGACACGACAGGCCACTGATGCTGAACGAAGGGGTAAATATTATGACCAGAAAAAACCGAAACAGCGTCCCCCCCAAACTCTTAACCACTAACACCCGAACCACAAACACTCGAACCAAGAGCACGCGACCCCCGTAGAAGCTTTCCCCGCTCTCTTTTCTTACCAACAAACGAAGAGCAACGAACCAACAAGCCCAACCAGTCAGCCCACCAACCCATGAGCACGGCACCCGAAATAATGATCCATCGTCGAAGGCGAGTAAACTTATAAGAACAACGACTAGGCCCCACATTTTCAATTTTATGCAAACAGCGCGACAAGGCTTTAAAATGTGAGCGCTTCGGCCTTCGCGCAAAGATGGCCAAACCTAACAAGAGGCCCGCAAGCGCCCAGGCCTACCATTCCGCGGCGTGCCTCTTCAATGGCCGCACGCCGTTAAAAGCCCGACCCCTGTCCCACCGATCAACTCCGCCGGACGGTTGTCGCGTGGGGAAGAGGCCGGGAAAGCAGGCACGCCACGGCGGAAGAAGTGCGCGCAGAGGGTGGAGGATCCTAGTGGGAGGCGTGCTACCAGTCGCCCCACTCTAGTAAAAATCGCAAAAATTTAGCAACTTGTCGACGATCAGCTAGCCGCAGGGTGCCATCGAGATATAAGAAAGTCGCATCTCGAGTGTCGCGGGCCCCTCTCGGCCCTATTCTGTCTTATCACTTAGAAATAATAAACTGCTGTAGAGCCCTTACTAAGAAAGCAACCAAGAAACCCGAAAAAAGTCAGACTCAAGAAAAGCAAGCTACATTAATTATGGCGGAGTTAAATAATTATTTTAGCATCTAGATAAAATTCCACTTTAAAGAATTTAACTACAAACTAGCTAGGCTAAGTGTTGGAAGTTGTTGCTCTCCTGTAGGTGGTTAACTGCCCAAAAGGTTCGCCAAACCGTTGAAAGGTCAGTAGAAGTTCTTGCCCAAATCGTACCGCCGGAGGAAGACAGGCAAGGAACGGCAAACCACAACGAAGGAGGAAGTTCTTGCTTGAACACCACTAG
>CAJINU010000010.1:1608706-1698612 GCA_905178165.1 Amoebophrya sp. A25
ACTGCCCAAAAGGTTCGCCAAACCGTTGAAAGGTCAGTAGAAGTTCTTGCCCAAATCGTACCGCCGGAGGAAGACAGGCAAGGAACGGCAAACCACAACGAAGGAGGAAGCCCTTGCCTGAACGCCACTAGGATCCAACTCAATCGAGCACAGTCACGCTGATGCTCTCTCGCCAACTGTACTCACGTCGACTACTCCTACCTAAAGGATCATTGCTGACTGGCCTTCGAGCTCTTTGGCTCGTTGTTCTTGTGTTTAAGTGCACCGATTGACTCACATCAAGCCGCCAAGTCGGGAAGTGGAACACCTTCAAGACCTTACACTTTGGCCACTTCGAGCTGTCTCCGACACTAAGTAGCTAGGCTAATTAGTTAAGGAAGGTGGCGGCTGGCATCTGCGGCTCGACGGCTGGGATTGGGCAACAAGGATCAGGAGCTCCGGGCTAGAGCCTCGGCTTTGCGGCGAGCCTTTGGAACAACTAGATCTCTAGCGCCAGCACCGCAAAGCGAAGCGCTTCTTCTCACGGCTTCGTGTCCGAACGGCGTAAAGACGGCTCGAAGGATCGCGGAGAGTGCCACTTTCTTATGGTCAAGACTATCCTACTCAGTAATCACATAAGAGGTCAAGGCCTGCGCTTCTATTTCCGAAGCCCTAAAGCGAGCCAAGCTATCGAGATGAGGTCTGTGGGGTCGAGTTGGTGACTGGAGCTACAAGAAGACCATCGAAGAGAGAAGCAAAAACCTGCCAGAGCCACTGCGTTAGAATTGTGGACTTATCGGGAGACGAGTCGAGTGATAGGCGCGGCGACTGCTGTAGAACTGAAGAGTGCAATTCTTCGAGAGCTTCGCGCGGTCTTGCAAATTATTTGCCACCCCATTTACAACGAAGAAGAACACCATGGCGAGCATTCTAGTAGTAGGCCGGCGATGGGATCAAATCCGAGGAAAATAGAAGAACGATGGCGCGACGAACAAACTTTTTGCGTTGCTAGATCAGTCGTCTCATGTGCGATCTACTCTTGAAGCTCTCAGCGATTTCGCACTTTGCCCTCGTTCGATCTCATCATCCTCCAGTGCTCGCTGGATATTATGCCAACTAAAAGGGACGCCATCAGCCCAGGGCCCGGCCCTTGGCTAAGAAAGTTGAAGCACATCGCAGAAAATCGTAAGAAAGACCTACACGACAGCGCTCTCGTAGGCTTCTCATTAGTGGAAAAGGAGCCAGTGGCCTGCATCATAGTGCATAAAGCAAGATCATACAAAGACTGGGGCCCTGCAGGTCCACAGCGCAACTTTATGCGGAGCAAGCTCGCGGAGCACCTCTTGGACGCTCACCAGAACGGGCATGGAGTCAATTCCCGCACCTTGGGCACAGTCGCAGCGTACACTCCACAGACGCTGATAGAGAAGGGGCTTCGAGCTGCCTTCTTGCGGAAAGTCCACCAGTCTAATGTGGCGCGCGGGGTCTGCAATGAAGAATTTGGCCCAGTGGATGGATTCACATCGGTGCGGTCGCGAATTGGTCGGCGGCTGCGTGTCCAAGAAGAGACCCTGGCTAGTAGACGAGAAGGGGGCGAGCCTCTAGGCCTTCGCGCATCGTTGAGAAGGTGTTGCTTCTTTTCTCAGCTTGGTGCCAGTTTCTGATAAAAGCAAGCACTCCCACCGGTCACCACAGTTGACGACGTCCCCTCCTCAAGAACACCACCACACCACCACGCCAGGGCCTCCGGCTCAAATTATTGCTCTAGCGAATTCGACGCGCTGCTTCTACATGCCCGGCAGGCTGAATCGTCAAGGAGTGCCGTCGCGAATGAACTACACGGCTGCGCCTTGATTCCCGTTAGGGTGCTCGTGGCCTTGGGATACGTTGCTACGCCAGAGAGCGAGAGCAGGCGCAGACTTCATCTTTTACCACTAGAGCTAGGCTCTTAGTTTAGAAATTAAAACTGCCACTCTTGAGACGCCACATTTCTACACCCCAGCAGCAGCATCCACTTCAGAAAGTCAAACTATGTTTCTCTGTCTGTTTCTCGCTCCCTCCACGCTCTCGCGACTACCTCTCAAATCAACTCAAGCCAGCATCGCCATCGCGTGGCCGCAGCTCCGTCGCAATTTACCCGCCTGCGCCTGGAGTGCGGTGTCCTAGAAGTGGACCACTAGACGCTTCCTATATTGAAGCAGACAGTCCGCGACTTGTGAAAACATTGGAGAGGATAACCCTGGACGAGGTGCATGCTGCTCCTGAAGAAATTCCAACACAAGGAGAGCACCACGAAAGAAAAAGCCAAGCCATGTCGCAGACTTGCGGAATCCAGTCGACGGAGGTCTTTGCGGGATGGGTTTCGTCGTGTCTTTTGCAGCAGCGCAGATTTTAGTAGGGTACTTTGGTACTCTGATAAGAATGATAAGGCACTTACCATAGAGGTTGCTCTTGAGGCAAGTTGTGGCTTATGTGATGTCGATTGTAAGTAATAACTGCACTGCACAGAAGATGACGCATTTCCAAGAAGAAGAAACTGACCGACCAAAATTAAGAAACCTGCTGCGACTTACTTAAAGAATTACTGAAGAATGTCCGACGGAACAACTTGCGCGGGTGATACTCGAAACGTTGCAAAAAGGAGAGCACTCTTAAATGAGAGGCCGTCTCGATTATGAAGAGCATGCTCCTACTACAGCAGAAGCGTGCCAGTGAGTATTTATTACATGTGACGAAATGAAAGCAAGGCCATAGCTTCACCCTATGAGGGGCTTTCCCAGTTGTATGCTGTTGCTCATTCATTTTTTGCTGCTTTTCTTCATGACTCAAAGATCGACACTCGACTCATTTAATATCTCACAAGATGACTGAGCACCCAAATGGAATATAACTTCGGGTCTTACGCTATGCGAATAGAAGGATATCAGACTGATCACCTACGATAAAGGACTACGCACTTTATCCGCGTCATTAAGTTTAGCAATTCCAAGCAAGTCAAGCCGTCTTGCATATGTATTGTCTTCTTTGTCGTCAAACACGATTCACGGCCGATTTGCCACAAAGACTGTTCAGGTTGGGCAAGACTTGGTGAGTCAGGGCATTGCATATAGTCGCCCGCCTATAGCGTTTGGCTTCACGTCTGTGCTGATTGTGTAAGTATTGGCGCGCCCAGTCACAATCCGGCGGCGCATTTATTTGCGACATTTGTCGAACGAGAAACCTTCGCGATGCCTTTGCGCTACATTTGTTGCTACTGAATATCTGCGCCGGGAATAGCCCAAATCTATAGACACGACATCCAGACCTCTCTAGGTCGTGTCGCCTATTAGGAGCACTTCTCCACCTTAATTTGTTTAAGTTGTGTGCTCTTAATTGGTTCAAACAAGTGGCGGAGAACGATGCCGGCAACTGATGGGATGCCATATTTAGAGTAGCAATGTAGTTAAAGGAAACACTTAGCATAGTGCTCTCGTTACTGATGCCCTAAACCTTACCGCTGTACTACATGACTTACGTCGGTCGTGGTCTAGCCAGCTCACCCCGTTAGTCTTGTAGTACATACAATAGCGCACTCTGGTGCGATAGAGTTTATCCACCAGGCGCCTTGGCGGACAAGCGGGCATCTCGAAGCGCTATGTATAGCCTTGCGCCCTTTCTACGATCGATAGAGATCAATCTGATTTATTTGGCGACTTATAGTCTCTGTCTAAGAATGCTATCTGCTTTGGCATAGTTTGCATTTAGGTGTATATATCCATATATTTGCATTCTTCTTGGGTCGCCTCTAATCTATATTGGACGACATATTTTGGGTTATCATTAAAAGCTGAAAGACGTCCAATCCCGGGCCGGCAACTTCATGTCCTGGACCAGTATAAGCCCCGCGCGGGGTGTTCCAAGATCAGAGACCTAAGGCGCAAGATGATTGATATGGTGCAGCAGCTAGGCGGATGGGCTGGTAGCCTGGTACGGATTCCGAGGGCCCGAGGGTCGAAGCAGGACGCCGAGACTAGAGCGCCACGCCGTGAAGCGGTTCAACGGAAAAACAAACACGAGCCTGCTGTAGCGACACCGTTTGGGCGCGTAACCGACAGGACTTCAGCCGAAAGACCCCGGCCACTCCGGAGGGCGTTTGAGGCTCCCGCCGCACTTCGCTCTCCTACAGTTTCATCACCAGCACCGTACCCGCGGCGAAGGTTTCTGATCCCGCCGCCGACGCCGTCGAAACACAAACTGTGTCGGCGTTTAGAGGTTGCCCCAGGGCACGCTGACGCCCTCAGGAGGCGCCACGAGGCCGACCCTCCAAACTTGACCGAATTGCCAAGCCCTTTCGCTAGTTTCTCCTCCCGCTGTCCTTGCAACAAGCGATGTCTGCGGAGGTGGCGCATGAGCACGAGCGAAAGAGAGGCTTGCTCGAGAAGGGCTTCAACCGATAGAGAGGCTCGAATGTCCGACGCAAGCCGTTACCAGCGAGCCGCGTCCAAGATTGATGGGGCCGACCCAGAGGACACCTGGGACGAAAGCGACAGCAGCACGGATATAACAGACGACGACGAATCTGCGTCCGGTATAGGGCGCAAGGTAGTCCGAGACACATTCACTGGAGCTTCGCCAGAGGTCGCTACTCCTTTCCCAATGAATAGGACCACATCAGTAGACTCCTGCCTGACGCACCCAGCTCCCGCTTCGCCGCCTCAGAACTCTAGACCACGAGCAGACGACTGCGAGAGGCTGTGGAGGATTAAGCTGTCCACGGTGGGCACGTCTAAGCTCCTTGAGATGAGCCCTCCTCCCGAAGCGATTGAGGAAGAAAGCTCTGGACTGCGGATTAGTGGCAATGTAGTCACTGTCTCGCTTCTGTTCAACGACACTCAGGAGCTGGTGGAATTTTTCCACCCACGTGGCAGCAGCGGCTTGCTTGCCTTCCAGAAGAAGCGAGTTTTGGAAGAATGGGCAAGGAAAGCTGTCCACGCAAAGATCTGCGTAGACACAAGGCCGGCGAAAGTTGAGCTGAGGACGAAGATGACGCGGTAGCGCATGAGCTGGCACAGCTACGACGTGCGCAAATTCAGGCAGAGCGCCGCCGTCATTATCTCAACGCGGAGGCGCACTGACTTCGCGGAAAAGTTTGGGCTGCGCTGCAACCCTGCTGATGGCGCAGGACTCTATGTGAGCGATGGCCCGAGATTTCGAGGCTCTCGCGACACCTCTCCCGAGCTTAGTCAGATTGGCCCTGGAGGAAAACACACTACCCCAGAACCATCACCAAACCAAATCGCGGCAGCAGTGGCGCTGCCACAGAACGGCGAACAGCCTGACTATTCTGCTGTCAGTATTTTGCCAGACTCCGGCGGTGCCGTCTCCAGACATTTATACGGAAACTCTTTGGGAAACCGAGACCATTTGGAGTGCCTTGGAGTAAAGATCCAGCGCGACAGGAATCAATAAAGTCGAGTATACCGCCTCTGGGTCACCACCGGCAGGCGCCCAGCAAGGAGTGCCTGAGTATTGTGAAGCACCTCTTGCCTTTGCGGGGTACGATCTCCAAGAGAACTGCGCGCCCCTTTGTTTCAGAAGGACTCTCAGCCCCTTGTAGCGTTTTGCCATCAAGGTTCCGACATGTCAAGAAGGCAGTCAAGGAGCATGCCAAGGACGCTGCCGATACTGATAAACTTTGGGGCGAGTTCGTCCCAAAGTTCTCAGTTGCCTGCGGGGCCATTGACTGGGGCCGCCGAGGATGATACACCTTCTAGGGGGTGACTTTCGGGGATAATATATAGTCATACTACATTATGTCTACCCTCACATAAATAATTGATATCCGGTCTAGATTTTACAGTAGTACAAACTAAATTTCTAGCAGTGTTCCGCGTTGCCTGTATCTTCGCGAGAGGCTACAGCTAACATGCTAGATTTTATAGTAGTACAGACTAAAACTCTAGTAGTGCCCCACGTTGCCTGTATCTTCACGAGAGGCCACCGCCAGCATGGCTCTGATCTTTTGTTTTAGAGCGGGCAGCTCTGTCACAACTTGCCCACTTCTAGACAGTCCGCCCCTAAAAGCAAACACTGGCACTGTGTTCGTAGGGCATCCTTTGGAGAATGGAATGGCCTGTCAATTGTATGAGCCTGGTTCTGTTAGTCACAAAGAAAAAGAGTAATAACAACGCGCAACTTGCATGCGCAGGTAAAATACAAAAAAAATTAGAAAAACACAAAAACACATCGCGGCCTCTTCAGTTCATAAGTAGCCAAGTGCGTTGACATAGAGAGGCGCTGAGACTTACTTTATATTTACTGGCAGTTCTCCAAGCATAGCCTCTAGTAGGTTATTGCTTGGCAAAACTTATCTTCTCCCGCGGCTCAAGCTCTCCGGTCGAACTACAGCCGAAATATAGGCAATTCGCGACTAAATAGGATGGCCAGTTCGTAAATTGCAAGGGGTCTTTCAACATACTGACGTATATCCAGGATTTTATGGCGTATATTTATGATTTTATAATTAGAATTTCTCACCCATGCAACTTATATCAGGTCCTTCGTAGCTAATGACTACTAAACTTCCGCACCCCCCGCCCGTTGGTGCGTAAATTGTCTTAGCTTACGAGAGGACCTAGCCAGTTTTACTCTGGGACAAGGCTAGCCATACTCGTACAAGAGACATATCTAGACCCAAGCCAGTTCCTACTCAAGTCGTATTCTAGAACTATGACCAGATCAGGCTCGTTTTCGCCACACTGTAGAACCATCTACAGTTTGGGGCGATTACTCTGCATCATCGTCCTAGAGATCGTAGAGTGAGTATTTACCAGACTAGAGAGCAGAGCTCAGGCGAGAGCCAAAGATCACCCAACTCCAAATGGTGCCACAATCCAAAGAAATGGCGCCAAAACAGCTGCCCAAAGTCATTTGTTAGTAGAAAAAGTTTCCAGATCTGTAACAAGCGTTCCAGATCTGCATCGAGAAGGACCCATCAAAATAATAAAAGAATAGGGGCTGTCTTATCGAATAAAGGAGACTCGAGACCGCTCCACTGAGTAGCATTCGTCTGATCTTATAAGGAAGTTTGCGCTTGATCTCTCACCTACTCGCTCGCTCGGATGTCATGACTCAAAGATCGACGCTCTAATATCTTCCCAAGATGACTGAGCACCCAAATGGAATATAACTTCGGATCTTGCGCTATGTGAGTAGAAAGATACCGGACTGATCACCTAAGAATCTTGAGGGTAGAGAAGCGGGCTGCTCCTGTTCTACCTGAAGGGCTAACGCTCCCGCCGCGTTTGCCTTCTCCTTGCCATATTTCGAGCGCTTCTGGCTGTGAGTCCAGCTCTCCAGCGCCTCAACGGTATCCACAAAATTGCCACCCTCGATGTCCTGAGTAATGTGCTGAAATGGACAACCAGCGATAGCATTCAACCAAGCGCTGTCGTCGCTCTCGTCGCGCTTGTAGAGGAGGCACGCAACCTGCGGGGAGGAGGTCGAAGTCCTTCAGGATTCTAGTCCGAGACGAAACGACGCGAATGGAAACGATACTAAAGACGCGCTTGTTTTTGAAGACGACGAGGACAGCACGAAACTCAGCAAGAAACCATCATGACTAGCCTGTAGGAAGGGATCGTCTTCAGCTGAGGAGCTGCCTACCAGGTCCCGCGCGGTGCCGCTCAGTGGGATAGGCTCCAAGTTCAGAGGACGTCTCGGGCTTAGGACTTTGCGCGCCTTGTTTGCATAGGCTTGGCTATTGTTGCCACCGCCGGGGAGAACCCACTTTAGCTTGAGCGTTGTCTTCCCAGTAATTTTGTCATGCATCTGGTGCCACAGAACAGCTGACCGATTCCGAAGATTGATCGGCAGCGCGCCAGTTCGGATTGGCATCCGGCATTTTGTTACGGATCAGCGGCGGATCTTGTGGCCTTCAGTGGTCCAAGACTCTCTGCACTTCATTTGCAAAAAGTAGCGCCGAGAAGGCTCCTAGAATATGCCGTCTCTTGCTCCTCCTAGTCTTCTTCCTCTTTTCGAGCTTGTGCTTCTTTATTGAAGCCGTAAGTAATCAGCTCCACCGTAATCTTCATCGTCTCGCATTCTCAGTCTTCAGCTTAGTCCTTACTTGTTTCAGAGTTTCAGTGTAAAAACCTCCTCCCCCCTCAAGTTCTTCTCTCATCCTCGTCGCGGTATAAGCTCTACAGGGAGCAGATCGGAAGAGCAGGCCCAGACCAGCAGAGAAGCCACGCCAAGCGCGAGCATTTCAGCGCTAGTACCATGACAGCGGGACTCTTTTTCAGCGCGGGACTCTCCTGCAGTTTCAACAAAGTCGAAAGCCCGACAACATTGAAGGTGTTACAGCACGAGCATCCAAGATAGCAAGTTTTTTGCACTGCCTCAAGAGTTCTTCAGGGCTACTTGCCTAGTGCCAAGCAGAAGCACCAGACAAGTGGAGAAGGGCCCCCAAGTTACACCACGAAAGTGCTTGGGTTAGCCATTCAATAAACTGGCGAAAAGACTGAGAAGCAACGCGCTGCTAATCGCAAGTGAAAACTATAAGAAAGAAAATACAACATAGCTTCATCCTGTCACGTGATTGATTACATTATGCCAATGCTCCGAGGAGGTTCTAAATAAGGGGTAGCTGTTCGAATATTGCCCATATCGGGCTACAAGAAAAGGCGTAGGAGATTGGACGCCTCTAAGTACTCAGATACTCCATCTATTTGAGGAAAAAGCAACATCTTGAAAAAATGGCACATCTTGCTTCCTCCCCTTCATATCTCAAAAGCTGACGAATGTCGCGTCACATCGTCCGCCCCTGTATCAATCTTGCCCCCCTCTACAATCTTCATCGACGCTGCACAAGAGGAGCGAGACCATCTACAACAGGATGGCGGAGTAGCTCGCGGCGCAGCACTTACTCCTCCTTTGCGTCATCGTCGGTCTTGGGCTTCTTCTTTCCACCTTCAGAGTGCTTGGAGGAGGAGCGCTTGTTGGAGGATTCGCCTGCTTCATCATCTGCATCAGCGCGGGGTTCTTCGGCAGACTCACTCGGCTTACGGAAACCAGCATTAGAGGCCTCAGCTGCTGCAGCGCGAGCACGGAGAGCTTCTCGGATGCGATCGCCATCGTTGCTGGACGAACTGGACGAAGAAGCCTGGAGGAGAAGCCGCCAAGTTCAGAGACGTGGAGCAGGGTTACTCTGTGAGAGGGGTACTGTCGTCGGTGCGGTGGTCCTTTCGCGTAGAACTTCCGGCGTTATTTACTTGGAAAGTGATAAGTGAGCCACCTACATTCTAGAAGTGACTTCGATCCCGTAGCAGTTTCTGCATGCTACATAACAAAAGCTAACGCACGCCGCGGGTGTCACTGGGCGAGCCGTTCGCGATAGCCATGGCGCCAGCGTTCGCGCTGCCGCCCATCATGTTAGCCAACTGGGCCAGGGCGTTGCTCTCTTGTGCAGCGGAGTTGGCCAACATCAGAAAGCTAGAAGCTGACGGGGTGCTGAAGGCTGCCATGAAAGCCCACCCAGCTTCAATCACCTGGATGCGGGCAGCGGTGGGGAGCTGCTCGTAGTTGTAGCGGAAGGTCTCCGCCGGGTGCTCGGCTTGCAGGTAACGAGCAGTAGCACGCTGGGACTTGCCGCGGGGAGCCTGCAGCTTTAGACTTTATGGTGGGAGACTGGTGTCGGTAAGAGGGGTAGAGATATGTGATGAGTATCAAGGGACTGAGTTGATAGCGTTGAATAAATGAGAGGAGTGCGCAGCATACATGAGAGGGAGCAGTCTGTAGAGGTGTCCTAGCGTGAGAGCTTTTCACTAAAGCAGCACAAGAGATAAAAATCTAACACCAAATCACGGATCTCTTTCAGATCGAGGCCCATGCACGCTGAGAGAAGCAATCCTTAGGGCCTTATCGATGGGGGGACCAATTGACTTGAGGAGAGAAGTCGAGCAGCTTGCTGTAGGTGTAGCTTTACTTGTAGTTTTTCTGGTCCTTTCTGTGCTTTTTCTTCAAAGATGTGCTTACTCTAAATCCATACAAAGAGAAAGCGGCTGAAGTAATTAAGCGCGCAGGCTTTTCCTTCATGCTGGCGCTTCAGCAAAGCCTCCGGCGGGATGAAGCCACCTTGCTCAGCCACTAGAAAGTCGCGACGTTCTTGCAAGATCTTGACTTCGAGGCCGCAGGCTTCCAAGGGTTTCTGGCTAGCAGCACGACGCTGCTCACGCTCATATCAAGCCAGGTCGATTTTAGCGGGCGGCGTCCTTGTTGGTAGTTCTCGGGTCCAGCACTTAACGAGTTAAGTACTTATCGCCTGCGGCGTTCTCTCGTCCAAACTCAACGCAGTGGAATCTACACTACCACCAGCATGGATAAGGAGATCTCCTTGCTGCTCTCGAGAACCTAGCGCCAGCACCGAGATGAGGAGCGCGCGCGGTCTTGCTTCTCTCTCGGCTATCTTGTTGCAAGTTCTTGCTCGCGGTGTCGAATCTAGAACACTGGGGCAGCTTCCTCTCCGGTGTAAGAGCGAGCAACTCAAAAAGTTATTTACTTGCTCGTCGTTGTCGTTATCTTTATGCTGTAGCTCAATTGATTCTATCGGAAGCATATGAAGCAAGTTGCACCAAGTCGCCAAATATCTGCCAGTAGTGTGCGTGCCTTATGGAGTCCCTTCATCATAAGCCTCTAACAATGCTCCAGGCCCCTGGCCTGCTGCATGCTGGGTCCTGACCACAGCCACTTCGTTTTGCCGTCTTGGTGCCGTTGGTCTAGTTGCTCTTCAGGCTTGCCGCAAACCCTAAGCCCCAAGCCGAAAGCCCCGAGCCTTGTCGCCGCATCCCAGCCTTCGAACCGCAGATCCCAACCGCCACATTAACTACTAGTTAGTTTAAATAGTTCTTTCAAATAGCTAGGATATTTTTTTTAAACGGAATTTTATCCAGATGCTAAAGTAATTATTTAACTCCGCCATACACATCGCGTTGTGCGTACTAGAAAAGTGAGGACGTTGCCACGTCAGAAACCCCACTAAGAAAGAAAATCTGAAAAAAAGAAAAAGGGCGTAGACGCAAAGGTGAGAGGATTTTACTAAAAAGAAACCCTTTTCCTTTAGCTTTATCCCATCCTACAGTGACTACTCTTCATAGCATTGACACGGCCAGCCAGTAAGACCCGAAGGAAAAACGATCCATCAGCCAGTAAGTCAGACACCGACAGACCAGCGTGAAATGGAAAAAGTCTGGGTTTAGAAACTAGTAAAATTCAAAAGATCTTCCCCACGCGTCCCGCCTGAGACAAGTCAGACTAACAACCAAGAAAAATACTTGTAGACAACAAGCAAGACCTGCTCCTAGTTGTTGTTGTATTTCTTCCGTGGAAAACACTATAAACCAGACGGGCCCGAACGCTATAAGCCACAAAAGAGCAAGACCGTGGATTCCTGACCGCAGCGGCCCACGAGTGACAGACTGCCAGCACCAAGTAGAGGGCAAGACCATGCCTTCACAGCACTCGAGCCCTAAGAAAGCCCTATCACAGCCTCACAGCAAGAGCAGCGAAGCCCGCTTCAAAAACAAGACGCAGGCCCACTCCCTTATATGAGGCAGCACGCAAAAGCGCAGCGCCGCACAACACACAGACACACACGCAGACACAGAACGCACAGACACAGAACGCACAGACACAGAACGCACAGACACAGAACGCACAGACACAGAACGCACAGACACAGAACGCACAGACGCAGAACGCACAGACGCAGAACACACAGTCGCAGAACACACAGACACACACGCAGCGACCCAAGAAAGAACATACAGCACGAACATCTTCTATGATGTAGGGATTCATTGTAACAAAAAAACTACAAATTGCAAGTAACAGAAAAACTTGCCAAAAATCTTAAGAGCAAAGAAATATTAGAACTCGCTAAGCCCAAGCAACAACTATTATATCATCAGGCAAACATCGATATCCACAGAGCGCAGCTGCATGCAGATGAGATAAACAAAACTGCGGCTGCGGTCTTAGTCATCCATGCGGCGCATAGTAGACGCAGGTGTCGCGAAAGGAACATCGTACAGCCTGGCCATGATGTAATTCTAATTTGTCAATTGAAAATCTTTAACGAAGTACTCCCTGCACTTTCATGATCTGGAGATTTATACTTTTTTGGCAGTGCTCCTGCTCATATCTCGTCTTCCTACTTTTAGGATAAAATAGGAGTTAGCTCAAATATGAGGGGGTGGGCGTTCGAGGCCATTGAAGAGCCATAAAAGATGGATTTCCACTCTTTTCCCAATGAAAGTCTTATCCTCATGAAACTTTTATCCCAATAAAAGAGAGTTTTCACTTTTATTCTTGTAACTCTTATCCGAGTGAAACCATAAAGACAACGCCATCTGTGGAGAGATCCGCCGCCCAGAAGAAGATGAAAAAAACCAACAAGAAAGAGGCATAGGTTTGGCATCCCCACCCTCCACTTCGACGGGGCGCCGTTCCATCGGAATTCCCCTCCTCCTCCTGCAGCCGCTTCACCATGGCTTCCTCCATTTCTCGCTTCCAGGCCTCCATCTTTGTCAGATGATGGACGATAGATGCTCGCCTTCTTCCTCTGTCGTTCTCTGAAGAGGTCGCGCGGAATCGATGTTGGGTGCAGATATTAGTCATGGGGAGATTGCGGACACAAGTGCAAGCCTGTTCATCAGTAGATAGAAACAAGGAGAGAATCAAAGACAATATAAATAAGTTTGAATTTCTAAATAGATACTAATACGCAACTCCGCAGGGTCTCGGTTTGGGTTTGGCCAACAATAAATAATAAAGGCTGAACTCTTGGCCTAAATTGTAACTATGATGAGAAACACACAAAAACGCAATCACAAGCGAGCTCGCCGTGGTCCAGCAATAGAATACCGGAGCGCAGCTTGCTTAGTTGTGCAAAACACGCACAGGCGCACAAAACTAGCAAAGAAACCATAATGCGCTACATGTGGCCTCCGTCAATCATCGATACCATTAAGGGGGCTAACAATGCGAAACAGAAACACCACCCACGGCGATTGATAAATCAGTTAGCAACAATCACCCAACCCTGCGATTGTTGAATGACGACCAATTTTTTCAGCAAGCAGTATCCTTCTCAGCATAGAAAAAGAAGTGGACCCTAAACTATCACCCACCCATGACAGACTCGCTGTCACTCCGTCCTCCCCCTGTAGTTGGGCCTCGTATCTAATAGCACAACAACAAGTGGAAAAACGAAGCCTGACGACGGCCGGGCCACATTCAAGATTCTGGGTCTCCACACGCAGGGCGCAACGAATTACGCAACGAATTATGCCGTCAGTGGCGGTTCATGTTGTTCAGGCGGTTCTGTTCATAGGGTCCTCCGCGAATCAGGAATCATGAGCTACCTGCTCGCCACTTCTGTCCTATATATTTATAGATACATAGTACTATTTTCTTCGGGAGGCGGGGAGCATGAGCATCAGGGGAATAGCTCCTGGCCAAAAAGCCCAAGCTCCCACTTGCTAACTGATGCGCCGGCGGGTTCAACCATGGTCACACTATGTGATTTAATTAAAGGGAGGGAAGAGACCCACCAAAAAAGAAACTAAATCGAAATGCCAGGATAGGGGAGATGAGATCTATAGTGCTGGAGAGGAATCCAAGGGCAGGGGAGATGAGATCTACAATGCTGGAGAGGAATCCAACGACAGGGGAGACGAAATCTACAGTGCTGGAGAGGCATACTCGAGGTCCGTGAATCTACTCTTTCTGCAGAAGTTTTCATCTACAACTGAAAATTTCTGTCAGAAATGGACTGATCATAATAGAGAACTCAGTTTTGTTGCTATTCATTTTACATTTTGTAGAAATGATTTTTATCAACCAGCACGTCGAAGGAAATAAGGAGTGAAACTGAACCTGGTTGCAGCTTTGCCGTCGTGGTCTGGCTTTTTCTTATTTCCGTCGTGACTCCGACTTCTTCTTGATGTGCTTGCTTTCGATGCTTGGATTCTCGTTCTAATAGCTTCGAGAAGAGACTTCGTACTACGTGCAGCGCGATGATGATTTTTGATCCATCGATGTTCTCGTTCTTTAAGTCTACTACTTCCTTGTCGTGAAAATACCTCTGTAGCAAAATCAGCGATCTATTCTTTTTAGTCCTTCGGTTCTCGTGTGGTCTTTGTGCTCCTGAAAAAATTCTTATGATTACAACTTCTTCTATGTATCATATATAATCCTAATACTCAAAAGTCGCGAACGATTCCGATGAAAAGTAATATGCGATATCGGTGGATATGGGTCGATGATTGAATAAGAAATATTACTAGAATGCACAGCTTCTTTCTTCTACGTTGAGGGTTAGGTGGATACAGTCAATTAATCTATTGTGGTGATGCTGATGATGATGTGTACAACTGTTGTGGGAGTACCTCTAGACTGCTTGATGGTGTTCATGCATTTGAGTTTTTCCGTATGAGAACCTTTCTTAATGAATGTCAATGTTTTGAATCACGACTGAGAAATTGAAAGAGAATGTTACAAATTTATAAATCTTTTTTGTATACTAAACTAGACCACAGGGGTTAGATAGTATCAGCGAGGATGTGGTTGAGTGCGAGACTATCACGAGCTCTGCTCTTCTCCTGGAATTCGTGACTAATGTGGGTTGGTTCATGGAAATGGTTGGCTCATGTACTATTGGCTGACTGCTTATGTAGTTATGAGGTGTAAGAAGTATCTCCGGTCGTGTTCGTGAAGTCGAAAAATGGAGTAGATGCTGCAAAAAAATCTCAACGATGAATGGAGAAGAGTCGCCGATCATGATTATAGAAGAGGATCATGTTACCGTATAATTTGTTACCACGAAGAACATAAGGAACGTGATGTCATGATGATGAAAGTGAGTACTTCAACTAGAAATGAGGACTAGAAATGGGTGTCGAGATACACGACCTTTGTTTTTCAGGTCTAAAAATAAGGGCTTTGCATTCCAAAACGACAAGAAGCAGCGAAGAAGTTTATCACCGAGCAACGAATTTCAAACTGTTGTTCTCTCAGTCACGAATAACCGGAAACCTCGTCTTAGACAGAAACTGACGCAGGGCGCCCCTCATAAACTAGGATAAAATTTCCAGTCTAGTTGTACAGACTCCTCTCGTATAGTCACGACGCAAAGCATCTTCTTCTCTGGTTCGAAACAACAGCGCTCGTCTCTCGTTTTTAAAGATCGGCTTATCAAGAACAGAACCAAGGACGCGTCGACGCTAGGAGATTTGAGGACGAACCGCTCTTCAGACGCGGCGTTCACCTTCACTGACGTGGATAAGGTGTATCGAAGATTCAGACTAACAAGCCAGGCCGCTACTTTTTTTTGTATCGCGGGGCTGCTAGGAGAGTAGCCTCAGTTTTATCCTGTTCGCAAACGGGCGGCAGGTGGAGTGCATCAGCCTCCTGAGACCACGGGTGCACTAATTGAGGAAGCATCGGAACAAGACGCGCTGCGCATCTACCCCTTGCTGTATGCATCTTCGAACCCGTGCGCCCCTGCAGATGTAACTGACGTCGACGGGGGCGCCTCGAATAATGGCGCCTTGTTGCGGTAATTCAGCCAACTTCTATCCCGATCGTTCGCAACAGCTACTGTGGATGTCCTCCTGACTGGTGTAGGTCTTATTTTAGACGAAAATCGAAGAGGCACTTCTAGGAATCTGCGGCTTTTCTGCTCGAACTCAGTAGATTGCCCGCACCGAAAGAATAAAAGATCCGAGAGAGGTCAAGAATGAACATGGTGCTTGACGTGTTTCCCCCTTCCTGCACTCGCACTCGCTAATCATCTATATTCCTGATCGTGACGTCGATGGATCATACAATGAAAAAATACATACATTACATTACTTACCATATTAATTATCTTCCACTTACAAAGAGTCCGCATCATTTTCTACTTACAAAGAGTAGAATAACTACATAAGTGCAGTTACGTGATCAGTGTTTCCCTACATGCTCACATAACGAGGACTTCAAACGCAATATGAAGGCCACTCTACTCTCGACCTCGGAGAAACACGGCCATAACGTCTTTGTTTATCTAGGCTCGCTGGACTCCCACTCCAATTTTGTGACTGCGCGTCACTTGATCGTAGGCGATGCGGTAGCAGTTTGGCTCTACTCCTGCACCTGCATGTCCTTTAATACTAGTACTTCTACGAGAAGAAGAAGAACTATTGGAACACCTAGAACCACAACTCCTGCTAAATTTACTCACCAGACTACTCGCACAAGAACTTTCCATGATGTTGAGATTGAGACTCGTACACGAACTGCTAAAAAGTAACGCATTCTTAGTGTCACAAGCAAGGCCACTCGTAGTGCAAGAACTTCTTCTTCCCAAGAACAGAGGCTCCCTCTTTTATCCGCCTCGCCTTTCCTGTGCCCGATGCGGAGGCTACCATTGCTACCACTAGTAACCCCACCAGCACGACAAGCTTCTTCTTCAACAAGACCATTTATAGAAGAGGACGAAGATGGTGAGGAGAGGACCAGTCTTCCTACTTCACCAATTGTTGTAACTCCTCCAGCGGGTGAAACGATCCCACCTCCCTCAGGTGGACCGAGCCCAACTCCTCTAAAAACAGCCTCTAAAGTGTCCACATTTCTCGGAGATCATGTCTTTTTCAGAAGGGCGCGACCTCGTCCACCAGCACCACTACCACCACCAGCATCTTTTCGAACTTCAGCGCCGCCTCTTTTACTTTCACCTCCAACCCCATTACCACCTCCAGCTCCACCACCACCTTCGTGTCCACCACCGTTGTAAAAGTAATTTGTCAACTACGACTGAGGTTTTGGTCGCCATCCAATTGATGCTGGAATACTCCTGGCTTTGAACGAGTAACCGAATGTCGAAGAAGATGTACTAGACCTAGATTTCGACTCAACATGAACATCAGCGCTTGAAGATGCAACTGATCCACGAACTCTTGGAGATGTGCAGCTCTGAGGCAACAAAACCTTGCCATCCTCTACTTGAAAGGAGTCCTCTGCTATCCTTCTGCTGTTGTAATTGGAAAAAATTCGCTTCATTTCGTCCCGCATTTGCCTTATTTTCAACAGCAAAGGTAGACGATGGCAAAACTTGGCGATTCGCAGAGCCTCCATATTCGATACTTTCGTTCAGCGATATCTTTAGAAGAACATCTTCATCTTTGAGGACTTCAATGCATCTATCACTAGCTAGTGCCCCTATAAAGAACGAACAGAGTTGCGTAAGAACCTCAAGTCTAAGACGAGAAAGACAGAGAAACATTTCAACACGAACTTGGCCTTTGCTTTTGGATCTCTAGATCTTCTTATTTTTATTCATTCGTCTATAATCAGATAGAGGAGGGGTCTTACAGATAAAAAAAAATTGAATTTCTTGTGAATATATAATATTAAGTTGTGACCCAGATGTAAATTTCTTGTGAAATGAATAATTCCTTGAATTGAATCCATAACATCAAAACGCTACCATCCACTTCTTGCTGGCGCAGAATTCGTGTCGCTTCCGAGAGTGCCCTATCCTCAGTCGACCGTGTGACACGCGCAACCGACCAAAAGGTTGGCGGGTGTTCGTCTCCCTGTCCTCCGTCATCTTGAGGAGCCTCGTTTTGATCCTCTTCAACTTGAGGATCTCGAACATGATCCTTTTCTTGGCATAATCGGCTCGTCTTTCCAATTAAGGCCCGTTCTCTCCAATGAGTTAGAGGAGCCACCCCCCACTACTTAGGATAAGCCACGCGAGATAATGAAATGCTAGCCTTAATGTGAAATGTCCTCGTAGGCCTCCTCCGTCAAAGTGCCTACTTCTGCAGCACGTAGTTGTTGCGATAGTAGTAACAGGTAAACTAGTATGAAAGCTTCCCGCACTACTTGATGCTTCTTGATGATGCTTACTTTGTTGAAGTGCGTGGCCAAGTTACTTCGCTCTAGTTATGCTTAGTTGGTCGAAGTTAGTGGAAGGCTTCGTAGTAATGCTTGCCTCCTGGAAATTTGTTGTAGACTTCTGCGAGATGGTAGACTTCTGATGCTCTAGTTGTGAGTGGTAGACTTCTGATGTGCTGAGTAGAGCGACTACCTTCGTTGATCAATATTGACGTAGTACTGCTAGTTGTTGAACTAAGTAATCTGAAGGCTGTACAACGAAAAGGTCAAGAAAACGAAAAATAGCTCCATCGTGAGAGAACTAAGCTGAGCGAACTAAGTTGAGAAATCTCGTTTGTCACTACTTGATGTAAGAGAGAGCTAAGCTTACTTGTCACTACTTGATGTAACCTCCAAACCAAGACATGGTAGTAGATTGAAAACAATTTGTTGAAAATCGTGGGTAAACGATAAAAATTTTGTGCTCCATTAGCTGTGTTCCAAGGAGGGATGTTGGTATTTTCTTGAGAAGTCATTTTTACCATAATACGGAAAAGCTGCCTCGTCTAGTACTACTTCTTCACATAATACAATAAGTTTTTACATCCGAGACTACTTGAAAGTATAGCCTACACGACTAGACGTTTATATCACAAGCGGTGCTCAGAAGTTGGACCCTGTTATTTTCACGATCGGTGTGATTAGCTCGTCCTCTTGCAGCTTCTTCTAGTCTGGTAGCCTTCACGAGTCGCCATTGTAGTCAGTCACTCACTCACTCATCAATCGGTGGGTCCAATATTGACAACAGAGCTCTTTTTCCTCAACCGAAAGCGACCGCTCGCAAAGTCAGAACACGACAGAGATGCTTTTTCTCAACAGAAGTAGTCCCTCTTTCCTCCACAGTATTCCCTCGTTCTACTAGAGCTCTTACCTAGTACAATACAATTGCTGCTGCCGCCTCCTGACGATTACACGATGCCCTTCTCTCTAATGACCAGGCACTTGCAGAGTCAAAAGCTGAAGTCGTCTTCATTTCCAACTTTTCCTATTCGAAATCATTGACGATGAAAGCACTTCACTTGCTTGACTCGATAGTCGAAGCTGTAAATTTCCGTATTCCCCGAAAATGGCATTATGTATATACTTATACTCGCTTTCTTCCTTGTGGTACTATTAGGGTTAGTAGTAGGTGACCCAATCTAGAGGCTCAGTAGCCCTTAGTTGTACATATCAACTATGTAGACTACTAACGCCTTGTCCTGCACAATCTGAGTAGTTAGTCTGCGATAGTTTATCTGCAGCATAACACCACTCGAGAGACCACGTCGACGCAGAAGCATGCTGACTCACTAAAAACTTGGAAAACATTCCTTATGTATCCAAAAAAGATCTAAAGTTTCTACATCTAGAAAGACTCTACTCCATCTAATATGGAAGGCAGACACTCCTTAGAACTCACAAACGACAGATACGAGACTTTTGGGATAGTTGTGGTTAGACGAATAGAAGAAAAACAGAAGAAAAGTTCTGGCTTGTCAAAGGCTTCGTCAGGAAATGAAATTCAAATAAACAGAATAAAACTGAAAATTCTTGGATATCAACCTGAAAAGCGAAGTCCCAAATTTGAAAATATCCAAACTCAACTTTCAACATTTCTTCTCCGACCCACCTCCTACCTCCATAGCCGCCTCTACCTCAATACCAAGCTCTATCCCTATCCTATTTACCTCTAAACTCTAAAGCGTCTACGTCTACCTCGTCATCTACCTCTCATGCTGACGGAGTAAAAAACTGGCCATAGCGATACTTCTATTTGAAAAAGCAAGGTGTTTACTGTCCGCACTACTGCCGCTGGCGTCTCCACTGGTGTTATCTCCATCTCCTTGTATGTCTCCCTTCGAGGTTTACGCGGTAGAGGCCGACGCGCTCTCACTAGAAAAGTGCTTTCTTTGCCTTGCCTTGACTGTCATAAACGACGACTGGTCTCTGGTTGTACCTTCCAAGAATCAGTGGGCGTTTTCGGGGATTCTTTTCCCCCTACTATGCAGTAGTTTGGCGCGAGCATATAGTACCTCCACCGGTGGTTCTCTCGTAGGAAAGTAACTACCTCCACCGCCTACCACAAGGATGAAATAACTAGCAAGGAGACTGCACTTCAGAGACCAACTAACCACCAACGTGGAGCGTTCGTTCCTCCATGTAGTCTCTCAATCTTGCTGTAGTCCATTAAAAGCTTGCTGCTGCCTTAACTGCTGGATGCCGGTCAAAGGTGAGAGAGGAGAAGTAGTTTACAGCGAGATGCGACTCGTCGAAGCTTTTGATTTGCCCTTGATTCGGATCTTGCCAAGCAACGAGATGCTGGACCTCTTCTGAAGACTCTCAAGATTTCCAAATTTGCGGCTTTTGCAGTCGTGAAAAACAAGCTCGAGCTGAAGAAACTATACAAAAACTCGTCACTGTGAACTACTATGTAGTAAGGTCAACAATCTACAACAATCTAGCTACATAGGTGTGCCTGCAACGGCGCAACACGTAGCCGAAAGTGATTGTGGACCAGACAGCTCGTAATGCTGCGTCCCATGGGCTCCGTAAAGTGCAGGAGAGCGTCTTCGTGGTTGTAACAAGGGTATGAAAGCAGGGGTGTGGGATGTTGTTGTTCTGTAGTCTAAATGGTTGTCGTCGATATCCAAATGGAGGCGCCACAAGATTACAAAATGGCTGCATGACGTGTACTGCAAGCATGAATATCGACAAGTCAAGAGCATTGATTTTGTTCTTTCATAAGAAGGTCGCCATCGTCTCACATCCAATCATCTTGACGCCAGCGTAAGAACCAATAAGAAGTGCTCGTAGTAGACCGGTCACCTCGTCAATAAAACCCAATACCTGGCGTTGGAATACTCTCTCAGTTGTTCGTTGTGGGTGTGGAGGGAACAAGCCTTCATCTAACTAATGCAGCTTCTTTTTCGCCCCTCAGAATAGTCTCCTCTCATGCCGCAAAAACAAATGCCGTCTACGTCTTCGGATCCCAATCTGTAAACAGAAACTAGACCACAAAGTATGGAACAAGTTGTTTTGAAGCCATATTTAGCTTGCAAGGTGAAAATCCTTGTTCGCGTTGAGAAGTTGCAGTCTCAAGATTCAAGCGCAATGTTGTCGCTGTACCCATCTAAGAAAACGTAAAAAAGGTAGAGGAGGTGTAACATCAAAATACAACCTTCAAGCAATGAGCCAGAAGCTTCAATGATCAATTGGACTAGTACGTTGAACAATCAAGACAACAAGATCCTCCATCACCATAACAATATGGACACAATGAACTGGAGAGAACTGTGATCGACTTTCGGTGCATGTTCGAGTAGCGTCTTCAAAACCGACGCTGGACTTTCCCGGATTTTCTCGGAGCCGTCACGTCATACCTGGAAGTAAGGTCAAGTAAGGGTGGGCAAATAAAATAAAAAAACTTGCTCTTGTTGGTCTAACAGTTTATGAGAAGAAATACAGGAGACAATAGTTCGAATTCCAAATTCGCCAAGTCATAATGTAACCGCTTGAGAAGTGGCTTCGTCAGTTCCTCAAGGGCGTGAAACGATCCATCGCCCATGGCATGAAGAGCAAGAAACGACGATCGTGCTCAAAAGATAGAGCACAACAGCGAGTATGTGAGGCCTTCTACATCGTACAGGATCTACACCACGGAGTAGAACTCAACGCGACACAACGCGACTTTCTAAGTGCCTCATGATAGATGCTGCTATATATCCAAGGCTGCTCCAGCACAGCTTTTTTCACATTAAGCACTACTTTGCAGTTACTTTACACGCAAGAAAGGAGAATAGACGCATATCGTTTTGAGGAGAATACAGTGGGAATACAGTATAGGTATACACCTTGCCACAATGGGCAGCATCGGCCTGAAAGGATGAAAAATAATCATGCAACTACTGGTACCCAAGAGAAGCAAAGAATTGGAGAAGTCTTATCTGATTCTTTGCGAACGTCAGGAATTGAATTCGATATAGATGAGATATAACTGAAAATTTTGTGAAATTTTAGGTTTTCAAGTGTGAAACTTTAGAGGAAAAGCTCCAACTCACACGAAATCTAGTTTAGAACAAGACTAACACCAAACAGATGACACGAAAAGCTCACACCAGGAAATGAATGCGAAAAAGATGACATAAAACTGAAAATTTATAGAAGCTCTACTTTCAACTTTAGACTTGAATGTCCAAAGTTTGACCAAATGCCCAAATTTCAGCCAAATGCTCAAAGTTTCTAGCTCAAGTCAAACAAGTCTGAAGTATATGCGTGGCTATGGCTAGAATTTGAGACTAACGCTATCATATCAAAACAAGACTTCGTAGACCCACGCCAATCCAAACTCAAGAGAGATCTTAACACACTTTGGCTCGAGGGCCACTTTATGTTTGAGGCTCTCCTTGTTTCGCACTCCTGTATCTTTTGCGCACTTCATCACCAACACCGAGAATTCACTCATTCACGCTGCCACCAACACGATCGGTAGCAAGGTATCACACACCGAGAACTTACATTGACGCCCTTCAACTCAGGCACGCCAACACCCTGAACATCCTGTCACTTCGAAGCCTAGGCTTGACCCCTCTTATTTCGGCGGCGTCAACACCAGTGGCATGATGCGCGTGTTAAATTATATCACATTCGTGGCACATGAAGTCAAAAATAGCAAGCAAGAGTAACGTGATGAAGCGCTTCCACCTATCATGTCTTTCGAGGCGTCCTGTGATTTCGAGGCCACTGCTGAAGATATTAGTCCTAGCTCTTCTGGTAGTACTCTATCTACCAGGTGGACATTCGGAATCACTAACGACGATATTACTCTACCTACCCCCAGTTCTCCATATAATATGCACCCTTAAGTAGATGCAAGCATCCTCCATCGCTTCGAAAGTCGTGGGATACTACTCTCTATCTACTTCTGCCCCTAGCTCTTCGCATGTAGATAAAAAGGCATCCGGCTACTTCGAAAGCCCCGAAGATATTACTCTACTCACTTCCAATTCATAGGAACGCTTTTCCCTTGGAGCGGACATGGCCATGGTGCGGAGATCTTAAGAATACGAGTAAAAACTTCTGCTATTCTCCTTTTTACTTATTGCTTCTTCTACTTCTACATCGCTCTACAATTCTTCTTGAGCTTGAGGATGGTCTCTCCTTCTGTTACTCCCTCTACCTCCTTTGATAGACTAGCCGCTGAGATCGCTATACCTCAAATCACTCACAGAGCAGTCGCATTAGTACGACAGCACGCCCCAAGCAACATGCATCCGTAGCGAACTTAGCAACACTGGTTCAGTGGCAAGACGATAAAGCAAATAGGCGGCGCCAGTGAGTTAGGTAGACCGTCTACGATTATAGCAAGGCGCGCTAGAGTCCTAATATTAAGGTCAGCAAAACTAAGAAGGCTCTTAGTCGAATAGATCAACATAAGAGAAAACTACTGCTGGATGTGCAGAAGTACGGCCTCCCCTGGAGATGATTCTGCAGAAGCAAAGCCCCACAAGAAGAGTTAGAATCTGTAGAAGGCTAACCCCCCAAGAAAGATAGATGTGTAGAAGTCTTACCCCTCCAGGTAGATGTGTAGAAGTCATAACCCCCCCACCACGAAGTCAAAGACACGCCCCCTGCTTGCTATTCGTTTTGGCAATGTGGCCAAATCGCGGCACTAACAAAAAATCTTTTGTAATTAGTTGTCGAGCAGTGCTCTTTCTTCCCTACATAAAAAATCTTTCGGCGTTAGTAAGTTTTCCAGGACTTCGCCTTGTTCCTCATAGCTGGGAGGCACTCTAAGAAGGAGCAAAAGGAGCAGGGACTCCGGTCTGATCAGGTCCTCGCAATGTGCAACGACTTCACACGAATCAACTGGGAGGACACTTAATTCCAGACCACATTGTCGACGCATCCCTAACGACCACAGAAGGCCATCTGCGGAATGCTGCGTTTCCTGCAGTTGGAAAACAGACGCTTCTGCAATTGAAGGCCTCACCTCTAGCCTTTGATCTTCGTTTTTGTCTCCTCGATAGTCAAGAACCTCGCAGCTATTTGGCGAACGGAATAAAATCTATGAAGCTGGGCACTTTTGGTCGACAGCGACAATGGGCGTGGATATGAATGACATTGCTCTTTTCACAGCTTAATCAAGACAACAGATACTAAGGATGCGCCATTTTTGCCGGCGGCACAACTTCCTAATGGGTAGCATGGCGCCTGACTTGGGGACCCATACTCAGTGTCCCGGTAGACCGACGGCCCACCCTATTCAGCCGAGACAAAGAGTATTGACAAATCGCCCATCGTGGTCTTTTCCCGAAGTTGCTTCACCCCTCGGATGCTCCGTCTTTTGCGGTGGAGTACCCCAGAAAAAGTGTAACAAACTTAGCCACCATCCTAAATCAATCCTGTCTGCGCTCGCCTTGGCGGTGTATTCTTAGATCGTTGCGAGAGGAAACAGAAGCGGGGCGCCAGCCACTTAGTAATCCTTCTATGGCTGGTGAGTAACTGCGTGCCTCCCTTTAGTCGTCTCTCTGGAGTGCGTGTACACAGCCCCTTAACTGTCAAACTTATCTGGTATGGCAATTGCCTTTAGTATAAGTGGTTACATTTGGATAGAAAAAATATTGACAAAGTAGTACACGAGGACAGGAATCGGCGTTATAGCCGTATGTCCAGTTAATACAACGCAAAACCGCGCCTCAGTGTGCGTCTATTAATTTAACACAGCCATCACCGAGGTGCCGCCACTGACGCACGGGGCGAAGATTGGGAGCACCTTGTTAGTGTTGTAGAAATAGGATCACTCAAGGATAAGAAAGAGGCACGAGAACCGCACAGCCACTTCCCTGGTGGGGTGGGGAGGTGTGCCTTGATATGATTCCGCAAGCCCGTCACCCGAACAGAAAACAGAACACCCTTCTTCAAATTCAGTCTTCGCCCCTCTTTCGAAGCCTTCTGCCTACTTTTGACGCAAGAACTTGTGGAAATACACCAGAGTAGCCCCACTCTTGATGCAGTCCGCTACACTTCTTCGCGGAAATACACAAGCGCGGTCCCCGATAGACACTTCCTGCCCCAACTGTTCTTGCGACGTAATGGCAATGTCGATCCTAACAACCCTTTCAAGAGTCTGCCGCCCTTCTTTTGTTTTGTATTTACATCCGTTAAAAATGATGGTGAGACACGGGCATAACTGCGCTGACCGAATTGCTCCGATTCAGGAACTTGCTTGCAGTTATACTGATATCCATGAATACATGGGCGCGATCAATACGCTGAAAGCGATTAGTAGTTGACTGCCGAAGCCGATAGCATCAGTCCACTACATATTCGGCTTTGAGGCAAGTAGCTAGAACCCTAAGACAGCCTCCTGACTGCGGTTGGAGGATAAGTCCGAAAAATATTGACAAACATGCGCTTTATCCCCACCTCAGTTCCATCTGCACGCTTTCGCTTCATCTTCAGACATTTCTGCAAGTACCCGATGGAATATAGCTGCGCTAGCACTCCCGTTGGGATGCAGTAGGCACCGAGGTGCCAGCAAGGTTGGGCGGAAGCACTAGTTAAAAAATTCATGCGGGTGGAGAGGATGATACACACATCGACTAGCTGTTGCGGCTAGAAGATAGCAGACACGCGCCACGACCTGAAACTCGTTCACAGGCGAACCCGTGGCCCACTTTTTAACCCCATCTGCCCACCCCTTCCGAAATATTCCCGAAAATACCCCATCGACACATGAGGGAGATGGCACTTCCAGAAACGAGAATCAACACCACGAGCAAGAGGGGTGCACGACTAAAAAAAGCCCACACACCTTCATAAGTTTTAATAGACTGGCGCCGTGTCTCCTACTGAGACGGCAGCGCGCGTTTTTAAAAACTTAATCCGCGAATTGGTTCTATTTCTCGACGAAGGCTACCCCCAGTCCCTCCTCGAAGCATGTAGTCTATTTTTGCCACCTATTCGATCGCCCTTAAGTGGCCAGCTGGTCGCTGTCTGAGACCTTTAATTACATACTTGGCAAAAGCTCTGCGGCATCTATGGAGGCTCGCACGCTGGCTAAAAAAACAACAAAAAGGCTACGCATGCATGAGAGCATAGGCTGGCCTACCCCTTCAAAGCCAGCCAAGCTCTTTGGGGATAAGTAATGGCCCCCCCGCTTCTTGCTGGGTTACAATATTTAGCAGCACCTCCTCCTCGCGGTTTCTTACATTCATTGACAGTAGCAGCTAAAAAGCAGCATCCTTACGAACAGGTTTGCAAATACTTAAATACGCTGGGGCGGTTTCCTTCTAACAACGGCGAGGGCACTAATCCTGGCGCATCTTGCACTTCACTTGAACAGATGGCGGGCTGACATCGATAAAAAAAAAATCAGGGACGAGCAAAAACGAGCCAGGGAGACCCTACACCCGAGTGGAGCATTTTCGCGCAAGCACGGGGAGAGCCTAGCTCACTGTTCCAAGTGCCTACTTCCCCAGAAAATTCCAATCGCCATAGCCGCGCCATCTTCGACAAGCGTACTCGAATGCCAGTGCTCAAGTAAAAGGAAAAAAACTAAGATAACCGCAGATCTACATCTATCAATATTCACAACGAAATAAGGAAACAGAATAACAGAACATAAGAACGACACCCCCTACACCCCGAGAAACGAACCTCTCACAAAACATTCCGTATGATATTCGATCAAGCAAGCCTGCCACCCAAAGCTAATTCTAACTATGGGCGCGGCCGCTCTATATTTACAAATATCATCCCAGGCTTCTCGGTTCCAATTCCACACCAGTCACTGAGGAAACCCCAGGGCTTCATTCATCGGCACCGCCACAGGCGAGACGTAGACGTTGCCGGCTTCTCCGGGATCAACATTTACATCAATAGGCGGGTTCTGCTTCCGAGTGATCGTTGGCGGCCAAACAGAGACTTCTTCCACGGAAGCTCTTAGAGGTTCCCAGCTGTGCTCCCTTGCATTCGGATTGGGTGCCTCTTTGCCTTTCATCTGGAGTATCCAATCTGGCGCACCAACTGGTGGTTCATTTGGATCTAGGCACTCCATGATGGACTTTGGTAGGACCCCCCCCGGGCCACCTTGAGTTTGAGCGCGCGGCCCCAGGCGCTAATATGCGGCGAGAGTTATTCTGCTAGAAGGTCAGCCCCCCAGGCTAGCCCACTAGCGGCATCGGATCGCGCGAAGATGAAAGACGCTGAAGTCTGAGTATCAGCAACGAATTTGAGCGCGAAACAATGCCGCCTGTGGGCGAGTGTGGGGGATTACCGATGAGAAAGGGGGGAGGAAAGAGGAAGAAAAAGAAAAATCCGAAACAAAGCGAGAATGAGAATCGACCGCGAAGCGACTGCTAAGGGGGTAGCGACTAGATTGATTCGAAAGCGATTAGAGAAAGATCCGGCTCCGCGCACTGTGAAAGCACGCGCTGCATTAAGGTGCGCACCCTCCAAGATTCGCGACAGAGAAGACAAGAGACCGACGCCAGCAAAGTGGCCCTTGCCTAAGTTTGTTATAGCGAACGCCTGTGCTTTTCTACCATGGCGGAAACTGGGAGCGAGGCTCCAGGTGCTAGCATACGGCGAAAATGGGTCTGCTAGTCGGTCAGCCATCCAGACTAGCCTACTAGCGGCATCGGCCTGATCACGTGAAGATGAAGGATGCTGCGCCCTGAGCATAAACAACGAATCAAAGCGCCGACGTGGCGGCTGGTAGAGTTTCACTTTCACACTGGTGCAGTACTGAGATGAACAGTCGGCAGCAAAGCGGTCCAGGGCCACAGCGTAGTCTACGACTCTGCCCCCGCACATCCCTGCCCCTGTATCATTCAGGCGGCAAGGCTGCGGAAGACGTGCCAGGCCTCGCGAGATGGCCAGGAATACGAGCCATAGCAGAAAGAAAGTGGCGCAGTCGAGGGGGTGCGGCGTCAACGGCGGGAGAGCTCCAACGAACAGACGGCGGGCCCGGAAGGTGTACGGCGTAGACACTGACCACGCGGCCCACTAATATGCCCAAAGTCAGCGAAGAGCTTGGGCCCAGGTGCTTCATGGTAGCGCGCGACAGACTGGCGCACGGATGAGAGCCAAAAACGGAAGCAGCGCCTCCATTTGGATGGCTCGACCGCCTTACAACAACAGGCGCGAACAATGGCGCCCTCCGCAGCGTCTGCAATCTCAGCGATGGCAACGGTATCGCCGAGGCTGTGGCGGTGGTTATGGTTTTGAGATGTGCGCTGCGAAGCAGCCTGCGGCAGCAGAGAAGAAGGCGCAGCAAGCTGCCCCGGCCACTCGTCACGAGGCATCGCCGTGGCCCTCCGAATCGGGCGAAAACTCGGAGGCGCCACCTCCGACACGAAAGGCCCGGCTCCCTTGCTGGTGTTTCGAAATGCGCAAAAACCGGCCGCGCAGCAGCATGAATTCACTGAACACCAAGCAGCGGGACGAGCACCGCGAACCGCGTTCGCCTAAGCGTGGGAAGGTTAGCTACGAGCCTGCCCAAGAATTTTAGGAGCGCGGGAACAAGTGCTAAAACAATTGGAAGGAAACCACCAACCAAGCACGATGCTGCAGCAGGTCGGTCGCAGACGTTCTGCCAAGGAAGGCACGTCGCCGACCAAGAGAGAATGCCAGAGGCCAAGCACACACTTCAAGGAGCCAGGGCCCCCCCTCACGACGGCGCCCATTCCAGGCAGCCAGCTTCCGGAGCTCAGAGCCGAAAAGGCCTGCATTGGTACCGCTTGGGAAAGTCGTACGACACAGAGGGAGCGACAACGACGAAACGACAGAGAGAACCAGCGGCCGGCCCCTCAGCCCCGAACAGTTTGGCGGCGACCAGCTCGCACATTACTCAGTCACCACCAAGCCCCGAATGAGGCAAGAGGCCCGCGACATGTCACCAGGTGAAGAGGCCCCCTTATTCCGTGCCTTCGTGGCCGCCGGGTTGTCAGTGTTGTAGTAAACTACGGCCTTGCCTGCTGGCCACAGAGCCACCAAAAGGCCGACACCCTCCGAGGGGAGTAGTAGCCCTTCCGAAGTTGATGCCGGTGCGCTGCCACTCAAGGGCGCAAACCCTTTAAGCCGCTGCCTGTCAGCCGAGGCCTCCCAGCCGATACCACTAGAGGCGGCGGCGTCCACTTGAGCGGCGAATGATGGAAGTGCTAGGCGGCAGAGGCCGAGCGAAACCGCGAAGCACGGACCCCCTCATACCACATGAGAAATCTCCTGCCGGTGTAAAAGGAACAAGGGCGCCGACGGGTTGGCAGCGAGCGCGCTACGCTACCAAAGAACTTCACCAAGACAAGCAGGAGCGAGCTGCACAGAAGGGCTGGGCCTGCGACTTTTCTGCCACTGCTTGGGCGCTCCAGGTGAAGTGGCTACTTCTTGCATAGCACAGAGAGGCCCCCGAGTGGCAATAGGCGCGCATGGCCCGCGCCTGCCCTTGACAGGGCCGCCACCTTACCGCAGCCGCCTGCTTCGTACTCACCGAGGAAGCCCGCCAATAAAATAGGCACAATCTCCGCCGCGTTGTTTTTCGAGGTGCATCCTCATGGCCAGCACTGTATCGCACTCATTTGAAGCTAGCAAGCCCACCCCTGGGAGACGCTGAGAAGCTGATACGCGCTCGCACTCTTTGTCACGCAGCTGGCTGCAGACCAGGCTTGTAGGCTAATAAAACTGCCTACCAAGCCGGCTGCCTTGCTGTAAGGAAAAGCGCAGCAAAGCACACAAGACTGCCGGAGTTTGTTCAAACACGCCCCGCCCCTCCTTGGTGGCGGGCTGCTGAAGTGCTGGAAGGTCGCGGCGGTATTTGACCAAGAAAGGAACGCACCAGGTAGCCGGCGAGGGTGGCAACCGGTCTACCCGGGAAGAAAGAGACGGCGCGGGCGAAATGATCACAGCCGCCGCCGCAGCCTAGCAAGCTGCCTCGCGCATTGAGTAAGAGGAGCCTGGGCCGCTTGTGGTGCTCGTTGCCCTTGCGCTTCAACTGTTCAGCAGCTTTCTCCAGGGCTGCGCTGTCACCACCGAAATTGGCGCCCATCGTCGTGGCCCCCTGTGATGAGGTGTCAAGACTGGGCTGCCGAATATCTCACGCGAAGACGGAGGGGCATGCGGGATTACTGACGAGAAAGAGGCCAGAAACTCACGAGACCACTGTCGGAGCAAGGTGCGCCAGCTTGCTCTGGTCGTTGAGCGGCGGGCGCTTTGGCTTTGCACACGCGTCCGCGCTTTCTTGTTCCTTCACTCGTCGCACAGTGTTCAGCGAACCAAGGAAAAGCAGAGGCGACGCTGGGGCCCATTGACATATCTCCGCCCGCCAGCTAGAACCCGCCGGGGGGCGGAGCGGTTTGACTTTGCAAGGATTGACGGCCTGAACGGTGACAACTGGCAGCGCAGTTTGGCTCTGGTGCTTTTCCTATGGGAGAACCTTAGCACCGCGGCAGCCTTTTCGGCGTCCTTCGTGCGTGCTGCTTGCTTGTGGTTGTTGCAACTTGCGCAGGCTCTTCCCAATGGCTGGCCACTGCTGAGCGTGTGAAAGGACGAGGCTGCTAGCGGGTGGGCCCTGGTCTTTTTGCGGTCCTCGCGGGCGCCTTTGCTGCAGCGATTGCTGCCGGGCATAATCTTGCCGCAGATGGCATGGAGCTTGGCCACCGGGTGCCCGGTGTCGCACTGCATGCGCCTGAACGTGGTGAGGACCGCAGGCGCGGCGGGTGCATCGACCACCGCGCCACCGGCTGCGCCACCAAGGGCCATCCATGACCTGAAGCATCAGAAAGAAGGAAGAGACTTCAGTCAGATCCTTCCTTACTGTTTTGCCTCGGTCTAGATCAGGGGCGGCGGCGCCTTAAACTTCGCTGATGGCACTACTGGCGAAACCACTCGAGCAAGAAGAAGAAGCGCTCGGCGTATGATCCACGGCTGGAATATCGCAAATTGGCCACCATTCTTCCCAACCTTGCGCAGAGTGCTCAAACCCGTCAGAAGTGGACACCGTGCCAGGGCTGCCAACCAGCAAGCTGCTTACTTCTTCGAGGGTTTCCCCCATCGTGACTGAAGCATTACAAAAGACAGCCCGAGCCAATTCTTCACACCCTGGGGCTACCCATGGGCACGAAAGGAAGCGCGGTAGCCGTGGGTGAAGTTCTTGAGTGTGAGAAAGCGGCGCGACCTGTTGAAAGCTGCTGTGCCAAGCGAGTTGCTGCCGGCGACTGGTGAGACAAGGTGGCACACTCTCACGCGTATGCCTGTTATGTCGGGGGCTTTGGGCCTGAGTGCGTAGACGGTGCCGCACTGCTGTGGGCTCAACTTCAATGCGAGGAGCGAGAAAGGGCCAGCCTATCTGCCTCAGCGAAGCAGGCATCTACGTCGGGGTGGAGTCGTTCAAAAAGAAAGGCGCACAAAATGCGGCCCGGTGCTTAAAAACGCAGATTGACTCATAAAGACTGCCCTAACTCACGACGAAGCGGCCTGACATAGGGTGCATAATTGTGCGGATTCGCCCTAAATGACACCCGTGGCCGATGCTAATGGTAAAAGTGGCTGGCTCCTGTTGTTCCGTACTCACAAAGAAGCTGCCGGGCCGCATGATGGTGCTGGAGCTGCTAGAACTAGGGCCATTGGCTTGCAGTTCTTGGCTGTCTTTTTGTTTTCCCGTCGGAGAGGCGAGGCGCGGCCGGGATTTTGCTTGGCGCTGGGTTTTGCTCCGAGGGTGCGTAACAAACTCGCTGACGAAGTTAGGCCGCGCGCGCTTGTACGGTTTCCCTTTTTCGGGTGAGATTCCTAAGGAGGGTCTTGTGTGTCCTCAGAAACTAACTGTCGGAAACTTTCGGCATGGTCTTGGCCGGCGGTCTCATCTTGCAAACACAGGTAGCAGCGGCGTCGCGGATGGAGGTACGAACGCACGCGAGTGCAGTCAATTGACACGCGGCACCGGCGAAGGCCAGAGATCGGGAGCACGAGCTGGCTACACTCCAACGGACGGGCAGGCCCGTGCTGCGATCGGTTCCCGAAGAAATGGCGGAAGCGATGCCAGGGGCGACGTGGCTGATCTAGATTATGAGTCTCGGGCATTCACTATACCTCGACTTAGACTGTTGGCGTGGCCGATATTGAAAGGATTTGGAGAGCAGGGCGCCACCTACGAGAGATTGAAGGCGCCTCGATTTGCGCAACGCTCCCCGGCATGTCTCCGCGCCAAATGAAAGCCACGGCGAGAAGACGCCAGTTGGAGCTGAATCCCTGCCACCCGCAGCGCGAGAGGGTCGCAAAGATAGCGGGAGCATAGTCAGCGCCGGCACGATGCCGTCAACATGAGCACGGTGCGCAGCGGTTGGCCGCTACATGCCTTCGCCAATACTTTCACCGCCATAAATAAACCTAAGACATCAGACAACTGCCCAAAGATTTTCGCCGTGTTTGCGTTGACGCCTCCAATGAAAAACATATCCGGCACATTTAGGCTTCTTTGCTCCCGCCAGGCCGCAGATACACCCCGGGCACGAATAGGGCAAAGGACTGGAGAAGAGATGGAGAGTGAGTAATAGCCCGGCCCTTCGGTGGCTCGTTCCGATAGCTGACCAGCATGCCACTTCAGTCCAGCTAGTGCTGTTCAGTAGATAGTCTGTCTGTCACCTCTTGGCTTGCGAAGTCGTTGACTGTCATGGTGCTTTGACAAGCCACCGCCTAGTAAGAATGCACGATGGTGCTGCTGACCGCCAGACTACAGCTGCGGCGAATGCGAGCTAGAGGCATCCCGCACGCCATATCGCTCCCCCCAGGTTTTGAGTGCTTCGCCGTGAAACGCGTGCCCTGCGGCCTCCAAAAAAGGCGACACCAATTGGGAGACGCTGCCGACTTCGACTCTGAAGCCGTTGGCAGGTGTGCTCCTGTTCTTGGCGGCGGCTGAGTCGCTTCCCAACTTTCCAGCTAATTGGCCACCCGACTGCTGGACGTAGGTCGACTGATGTTAGTGGCGAACTTCTTGGCGGAGCGGCTATGCTTCTTGCCCTTGCTGTGTGTGCTCGCTGAGGGTGATGAGGATGTCGCGGCCCGACTTAAGTCCTTGCGGGCAGTCGGCCGCGGATTAGTTCTGGGCGATGGAGTTGGACGGGGAGCGAGTCCAGCCATTTTTGGAAGGCTGTGCGTGGGGTGAGAAAAATTTACGTCGCGTGAAGCTTAGCCGGAAAGCGTGGACGCCGGAGCACTTATCTCCATTATGCAAAACGCGGGCCGGTGGTGGGGGTTGAGTCCGTGCACGTCGTTGATGTGCGAAAAAGTGGTCTGCTAATTGAATTCACCCAAAGAAGCGCCAGAAGAAGGAAACAAGATGGACCCCGCAGCAATTTCCCTAGCGGGCATACCGGTGCCTTCAGTCATAACCTGGCACCGAATGAACCCCGAGGAGAGCCTGAGCGAATTGAGAGCATGGACTCGGACGACTAGGGCGAGATTGGCTAAATAAGCGGCAAGGGATGAGACGCTCCTTCTTTTCAATGGAGGCAGCAAGGCTTCATCAGTGGACTTCATCACGGAGGCCTTTCGCAGTTGCCGCAGATTCTTACACGAACACGAAGCCCGAGGCCTAGTACCACAGCCATCACGCAAGCCGAAGGCTGAGCTTGTAGACATTGAAGCCTGCGGCCTGTGCTCCCTTATTGATGTCGCTGAAAATGGCACGGAGTACGTCGCTGCCCGTCGTTAGGTGATTTCCAAGCCCAAACTGAGTAGCTTCGCCAGCCTCGAGCGACGCGCAGTCGCGTGTGAATGATGCGCGGCGCCGTCTCTATCAGGTCGGTGAAAATGGAATGGGCGTCCGCGACGCGATGCGCCTCTCCTTCTCCGACGGGAGCGGCGTTTTGGCTTGAGGTTGGATGGATAGCTGCCGGCGCAGATAAATGGGCAAGCCTCTAAAGGTGAAGAGATTGCTTTCTGGCTTCGTAGCTGGGTGAGCTGCTGCTCCTGGCCAGTGTCATAAAGGGCGGCGCCGCTTTATTGCATGCCGCCGCTTTGCAATAGCACGCTCGCGCTTTCCGTTGCCGACTTGTTGCGATATCGAATAGCAGTGGCAATTTCGTAAATTTTGCTAGCGCAGCTTTTGACTGTAGAGAAAAAGAAAGACGCGAAAGGGAGTGAGAATCAGAATCGACCATGAAGCGACTGCGAAGAAGATAGCGACTAGACCCAAGAGCTACCAATTGGAGAACTCCGCGGGCTATGAAAGCACGCGCTGCGTGTAGGATGCGCAGCCCCCAAGATTCGAGACAGAGAAGAGACCGATGCCAGCAGAATGGCTCTCGCCTAAGTATGTTACAACAAGCGCCTGCGCTGCTCTGCCATACCGGAAGTGTAGTCTTCGCGCAAACGCCGGCCACGCGGGGTGCTCCTCGTTTGCAGGGGGCCCTTTCCTCCTTCCAGGTGAAGCCGGTTACCCAAAACCGGAGCCGCCCCCCGCGTGTGAAGTGTTTGCCTTTGTCATCGTAGTGTCCTCTGTAAAATGCTAAAGTTTCTGCTTCAGTGCTTCCATGTGTCCGTTTTACGCGTATCACATTGGGCAGTCGAGCGTTCTCGCGCAGAGGTGTGTTCGGCGGCCGGTTGATCGGCGTCTGCTTGCCTTTGCTAAGGGTACGTCTTCCCGCATAAATTTCCGCATCTTTAAAGCTCAGACAGGAATTCTCGAGAGTCGCGTAACGGTATACCAGGCTCCCAAGCTTCCCGAACTTTACGAACTTTACGAGCGCATCTCCATTGGGATCGCCCGATATGACTGACCTGAGAGGTAAATCTTTGTTATCCGTATGGATGGGGGAAAAGGGACGCAGTTCAAACAAATCGTCTTTCGGGTTGTTCGGCTTGTTCAGGTACGGATTCGTCGGCGTATACTGGACATCTTCCTCACTGTCAAAGTAGTGCAACTCCCAAACACCGCGATCCGGAGTGAATGTGATGTGGACGGCTCCTACCCTCGTCAAGTCATCTTCTCCAGCCGACAATTGGAGGAAGGTTCCATCGGGGGCAGTTCGGTTGAGTTCGTGAGCAAACGTGGCATCGCTGGACATCGAGAGCCCTTTCATCGCGCCCCCAAGCCTGCCGCCCTCCTTCGGTTTGAACCCATGCACGCCCACGGCCGTCGCCAGGACTCCACTAGAAACCACCGGGGCCCCGTTTAGCAGGTGCCCAGGCGTGGTATAGTTTGAGGCCACGTGAACGTCCACCGCACCTCTCAAAGAGCGACGCTCCTTCGGCTTCGAGACGAGGAAGGTTTCATTAGCGCCTGTCAGTCAATATGCATCTGTGGTTGGGTGAGTATCAGATCTATTCCCGTCCCTTCATTTGGTTCCCCTATATTCAACCCTGTCAGCCGTACTGGGTAAGTGTGATGGAGCATGCCTAAGTAGAAAAAACAATAACAAAGACCCGAGAAAGATAGAAAAAGCGAAGGCTATCTATCAAGAATATTTGTATCCCCCTGGTCAGCGGATAATCAAGAAGGCACTGCACAGAAGAATGGGAGAAAAAGATGAGACTTAATTGAGGATTATCCTACCAAGAAGTTTGTTGGAAATTCTTGCTTTCCCTTCAAGAGGGACGCGACTTCATTAAGGATTACCCACCCAACACACCACCAGCACCAGGTAGTAGTAATAGTAACGCGACCACTCAACCAGAGCGGCCACGAGGCCGTCAAGAGGTGGCCAGAAGTAAAAAGATCTACACAAAATTAAAGCCCCCGGGCCGATATCCAAATAACTCAAAGCGGAAATCCGGAAAGGAGGAGTGGGAAATTCAAAGCATGAAGGCTCGCGTTCCCTATTCGTGATCACTCAAACAAGAGAAAATCTTCATTCAGTCACTTATAACTTTATCAGTCAGAAATAAACTATTTTTTGCCCACAAAAAAGCGATCACTCCGTCAGAGCGGCCCAGAGGCCGTCGAGAGAGGGCTAGGGGGGAGTACTATGGTAAGATCTGCACAAAATCAAAGCTCCATAAACCAACGGCCCCGAAGCTCCCTAGTATAGTTTTCTAAGTTGCCCGCGAAACCCACCCCCGCCACGAATTTGCTAACCTTAGCCCCAGGACCCTCGGCGAACTCGCCTAAAACGGGCAGCAGCACATCGAGCCAAACCACGACCACCGCCGCAAAGGCCACAGCCTTCACGCTTCCTTACGGGCCTACGGCGTTCAGCCTACGCGTAGCCAATCACGACCGCAGGCGGCTCAGATCAAATTCTAAGCGATAGAGCCAAAAACCTTGCTACTTTTGCGTAGAGTAGCCAAGCGCTTCAATTTATCACCCAGAACTAAGCCTAAAACTTTCCAAATTCAAAAAGCCGCCCCATGGCCACAGGCCTAAGACTTGAGGCGTGGCATGTCACTCGCCTACGATCGCGAATTCGGCCAACGCGCTGCCCATGATGTGTAGCCAATCACGACGGCAGGCAACCTAATTAAAATAAAGGGCGAGAAAGTTCAGAGGGTCTTCTACTTTGGGCTAGCGTGCCTAGATTTTCCTTTTTGTCAGCCGCGGCCAACTTTCAAGCTCGGGGACCCGACTCCAAAACCACAAGCCCAAGGGCCCAGGCGCAGAGCCCCAAGCCTGCCACCCCAGGCCAAAAGCCTCAAGCCCAAACCTTCAAAGCCCAGGCCCCAAGTCCAACGCTGCAGGCCTAGCGCTTCAGCTCCAAGCCTTTACGCCGAAGGCTTCAAGCCGAAAGTACAACGCCCAAAACTTGAGGCCCAAGCCTCCTTCAAGCCCAAAGCCCTCAGTCCAAAATTTCAGAAAAAGGCCCATCAAATCCAGCCACGACTTGGGCCTAAGGCTTCAGCTTGTAAACCCTACGCCCCAATATCCTTACGCCTAGAGCCTCGCCAAAGCTCAAAGCTTCAAACTGAAAGCCACAAGCCTCAGCCCAAGCTGCAAATTAAAAGCTTCAAACTGGCCCCAAGGAGTGAAGGCCCCACACCAAAAAGCTTAAGCGTACAGTCTTGCACCCCCTCAGGCCGATGCTTCCGGCCCAAGAACTTGCACTATAGTCAAAAGAGTAAAAACTCTGAAACACCTCAAAAGCCGCGGGGAATCGGCCTCCTCTGTCAAATTCCGCGGCGCCTCTGTCCCGGCTCCTCTTCCGCGGACCAACTCCGCCAAAAGAGCGCCGCGGCCTGGCGGAAGAGGAGCGGGGGGAGCGCGTCTTGGCGGGGGAAATGCCTCAAGAAGGTGGGCGATTCTAGTGGGGGAGAGCTATCAAGCGCGGCAGTCTAGTATTTGCTCAGAGTAAATCAGTACACCATAAGCACCACAGCAGAGGAAAGCTCTATGCTTACTCCACCGCGCTCTGTCTATCATTCTCAGAAAGAACAAAGAGGAAAAGCAGGCCCCCTAGGCAGAAAAAGATCGAATCGAACCCCCCCAGACCAGCAGACGAAGATGCATAAACATATCAAAAAAAAGCTAGGCGAGGTAGCTTTGGCCTACTAGATTTCGACCTCGCAGAGGACATGGCAGGCTACTGATGCTGGGCGAAGGGGCAAATATTATGAGCAGAAAAAACCGAAACAGCGTCCCCTCCAAACTCTTAACCACACACACCCGAACCACAAACACTCGAACCAAGAGCACGCGACCCCCGTAGAAGCTTTCCCCGCTCTCTTTTCTTACCAACAAACGAAGAGCAACGAACCAACAAGCCCAACCAGTCAGCCCACCAACCCATGAGCACGGCACCCAAAATAATGATCCATCGCCGAAGACCACGAGTAAACTTTCTTATAAGAACAAAGACTAGGCCTCACATTTTCAAATTTAGGCAAACAAAGCGACAAGGCCTTAAAATATAAGCGCTTCGCCCTTCGCGCAAAGATGGCCATACCTAACAAGAGGCCCGCAAGCGCCCAGGCCTACCATTTCGCGGCGTGCCTCTTCAATGGCCGCACGCCGTTAAAAGCCCGACCCCTGTCCCACCGATCAACCCCGCCGGGCGGTTGTCACGTGGGGAAGAGGCCTGGAAAGCAGGCACGCCACGGCGGAAGAAGTGCGCGCAGAGGGTGGGGGATTCTAGTGGGAGGAGTGCTACCGGTCGCCCCAGTCTAGTAAAAATCGCAAAAATTTAACAAGTTGTCGATCAGCTAGCCGCAGGGTGCCATCGAGATATAAAAAAGTTGTATCCCGAGTGTCGCAGGCCCCTCTCGGCCCTATTCTGTCTTATCACTTAGAAGTAATAAACTGCTGTAGAGCCCTTACTAAGAAAGCAACCAAGAAACCCGAAAAAAGTCAGATTCAAGAAACAACAGCAAGCCACATCGCGCTGTGCGTACTAGAAAAGTGAGGGCGTTGCCACGTCAGAAACCCCACTAAGAAAGAAAATCTGAAAAAAAACGAAAAGGGCGTAGAGGTAGACGCAAAGGCGAGAGGATTTTACTAAAAAGAAGCCCTTTTCCTCTAGCTTTAACCCATCCTCAGATATGTTGTAAGTACAGTGACTACTCTTCATAGCATTGACACGGCCAGCCAGTAAGACGCGAAGGAAAAACGATCCATCAGCCAGTAATTCAGACACCGACGGACCAGCGTGAAATGGAAAAAGTCTGGGTTTAGAAACTAGTAGATCTTCCCCACGCGTCCCGCCTGAGACAAGTCAGACTAACAACCAAGAAAAATACTTGTAGACAACAAGCAAGATCTGCTCCTAGTTGTTGTTGTAGTTCTTCCGTGGAAAACACTATAAACCAGACGGGCCCGAACGCTAGAAGCCACAAAAGGGCAAGACCGTGGATTCCTGACCGCAACCACGCTGCTGGCAGCCCACGAATGACAGACTGCCAGCACCAAGTAGAGGGCAGGGCCATGCCTTCACAGCACTCGAGCCCCAAGAAAGCCCTACCACAGCCGCACAGCGAGAGCAACGGGCCCCGCTTCAAAAACAAGGCGCAAGCCCATGCCCTCATATTAGGTAGCACGCAAAAGCGCAGCGGCCCACAACACACAGACACACACACAGACAGACACAGAACACACAGACACAAAACGCACAGACACAAAACACACAGACGCAGAACGCACAGACGCAGAACGCACAGACGCAGAACACACAGTCGCAGAACACACAGACACACACGCAGCGACCCAAGAAAGAACATACAGCACGAACATCTTCTATGATGTAGGGATTCATTGTAACAAAAAAACTACAAATTGCAAGTAACAGAAAAACTTGCCAAAAATCTTAAGAGCAAAGAAATATTAGAACTCGCTAAGCCCAAGCAACAACTATTATATCATCAGGCAAACATCGATATCCACAGAGCGCAGCTGCATGCAGATGAGATAAACAAAACTGCGGCTGCGGTCTTAGTCATCCATGCGGCGCATAGTAGACGCAGGTGTCGCGAAAGGAACATCGTACAGCCTGGCCATGATGTAATTCTAATTTGTCAATTGAAAATCTTTAACTAAGTACTCTCTGCACTTTCATGATCTGGAGACTTATACTTTTTTGGCAGTGCTCCTGCTCATATCTCGTCTTCCAACTTTTAGGATAAAATAGAAGTTAGCACAAAAATGAGGGGATGGGCGTTCGAGGCCATTGAAGAGCCATAAAAGATGGATTTTCACTCTTTTCCCAATGAAAATCCTATCCTCATGAAACTTTTATCCCAATAAAAGAGAGTTTTCACTTTTATTCTTGTAACTCTTATCCGAGTGAAACCATAAAGACAACGCCATCTGTGGAGAGATCCGCCGCCCAGAAGAAGATGAAAAAAACCAACAAGAAAGAGGCATAGGTTTGCCATCCCCACCCTCCACTTCGACGGGGCGCCGTTCCATCGGAATTCCCCTCCTCCTCCTGCAGCCGCTTCACCATGGCTTCCTCCATTTCTCGATTCCAGGCCTCCATCTTTGTCAGATGATGGACGATAGATGCTCGCCTTTTTGGTCAGTTTCCTCTGTCGTTCTCTGAGAGGGTCGCGCGGAATCGATGTTGGGTGCAGATGTTAGTCGTGAGGAGATTGCGGACACAAGTGCAAGCCTGTTCATCAGTAGATAGAAACAAGGAGAGAATCAAAGACAATACAAATAAGTTTGAATTTCTAAATACTAATACGCAACTCCGCAGGGTCTCGGTCTGGCCAACAATAATCAATAAAGGCTGAACTCTTGGCCTAAATTGTAACTATGATGAGAAACACACAACAACGCAATCACAAACGAGCTCGCTGTGGCCCAGCAGTAGAATACCAGAGCGCAGCTTGCTTAGTTGTGCAAAACACGCACAGGCGCACAAAACTAGCAAAGCAACCAAAATGCGCTACATGTGGCCTCAGTCAACCATCGACACCATTAAGGGGGCTGACAATGCGAAACAGAAACACCACCCACGGCGATTGATAAATCAGTTAGCAACAATCACCCAACCCTGCGATTGTTGAATGACGACCAATTTGTTTCGCAAGCAGTATCTATCACCCTTTCTCAGCATAAAAAAAGAAGTGGGCCCTAAACTATCACCCACCCATGACAGAGTCGCTGCCACTCCGTCCTCCCCCTGTAGCTGGGCCTAGTATCTACTTAATAGCACAACAACAAGTGGAAAAACGAAGCCTGACGACGGCCGGGCCACCTTCAAGATTCTGGGTCTTTACGCGCAGGGCGCAACGAATTATGCAACGAATTATGCCGTCAGTGCCGGTTCATGTTGTTCAGGCGGTTCATGGGGTCCCGCGCGAATAAGGAATCATGAGCTACCTGCTCACCACTTCTGTCCTATATATGGCAAGTACTACTTTCTTCAGGAGGCGGGGGCCATGAGCATCAGGGGAATAGCTCCTGGCCAAAAAGCCCACGCTCCCACTTGCTAACTGATGCGCCGCCGGGTTCAACCATGGTCACACTATGCGAATAAAAAGGGAGGGAAGAGACCCACCAAAAAAGAAACTAAACCGCAGTGCCAGAATAGGGGAGACGGGATCTACAGTGCTGGAGAGGAACCCAAGGGCAGGGGAGATGAGATCGACAATGCAGGAGAGGAATCCAACGACAGGGGAGATGAGATCTACAGTGCTGGAGAGGCATACTCGAGGTCCGTGAATCTACTCTTTCTGCAGAAATTTTCATCTACAACTGAAAATTTGAATTTCTGTCAGAAATGGAGTATCATAAATGAGAACTCATTCTTGTTGTTGCTATTCATTTTATATTTTGTAGAAATGATTTTTATCAACCAGCACGTCGAAGGGAATACGGAGTGAAACTGCACCTGGTTACAGCTTTGCCGTCTTGGTCTGGCTTTTTCTTATTTCCGTCGTGACTCCGACTTCTTCTTGATGTGCTTGCTTTCGATGCTTGGATTCTCGTTGTAATAGCTTCGAGAAGAGACTTCGCACTACGTGCAGCGCGATGATGATTTTTGATCCATCGATGTTCTTGTTCTGTAAGTATACTACTTCCTTGTCGTGAAAATACCTCTGTTGTAGCAAAATCAGCGATCTATTTTCTTTAGTCCTTCGGTCCTCGTGTGGTCTTTGTGATCCTGAAAAAATTCTTATGTTTACAACTTCTTCTATGTATCATATAATCCTAATACTCAAAAGTCGCGAACGATTCCGATGAAAAGTAATATGCGATATCGGTGGATATGGGTCGATGATTGAATACGAAATATTACTAGTATGCACAGCTTCTTTCTTCTACGTTGAGGGTTAGGTGGATACAGTCAATTAATCTATTGTGGTGATGCTGATGATGATGTGTACAACTGTTGTGGGAGTGCCTCTAGACTGCTTGATGGTGTTCATGCATTTCAGTTTTTCCGTATGAGAACCTTTCTTAATGAATGTCAATGTTTTGAATCACTGAGAAATTGAAAGAGAATGTTACAAATTTATAAATCTTTTTTGTATACTAAACTAGACCACAGGGGTTAGATAGTATCAGCGAGGATGTGGTTGAGTGCGAGACTATCACGAGCTCTGCTCTTCTCCTGGAATTCGTGACTAATGTGGGTTGGTTCATGGAAATGGTTGGCTCATGTACTATTGGCTGACTGCTTATGTAGTTATGAGGTGTAAGAAGTATCTCCGGTCGTGTTCGTGAAGTCGAAAAATGGAGTAGATGCTGCAAAAAAATCTCAACGATGAATGGAGAAGAGTCGCCGATCATGATTATAGAAGAGGATCATGTTGCCGTATAATTTGTTACCGTGAAGAACATGAGGAACGTGATTTCATGATGATGAAAGTGAGTGCTTCAGCTAGAAATGAGTACTAGAAATGGGTGTCGGGATACACGAACTTTGTTTTTCAGGTCTAAAAATAAGGGCTTTGCATTCCAAAACGACAAGAAGCAGCGAGGAAGTTTATCACCGAGCAACGAGTTTCAAACTCTTGTTCTCTCAGTCACGAATAACCGGAAAACTCGTCTTAGACAGAAACTGATGCAGGGCGCCCCTCATCGATGCTAAAGATAAAATTTCCAGTCTAGTTGTACTACAGACTCCTCTCGTATAGTCACGACGCAAAGCATCTTCTTCTCTGGTTCGAAACAACAGCGCTCGTCTCTCGTTTTTAAAGATCGGCTTATCAAGAACAGAACCAAGGACGCGTCGACGCTAGTAGATTTGAGGACGAATCGCTCTTCAGACGCGGCGTTCACCTTCACTGACGTGGATAAGGTGTATCTAAGATTCAGACTAACAAGCGAGGCCGCTACTTTTTTTTTGTATCGCGGGGCTGCTAGGAGAGTAGCCTCAGTTTTATCCTGTTCGCAAACGGGCGGCAGGTGGAGTGCATCAGCCTCCTGAGACCACGGGTGCACTAATTGAGGAAGCATCGGAACAAGACGCGCTCCGCATCTACCCCTTGCTGTATGCATCTTCGACCCCGTGCGCCCCTGCAGATGTAACTGACGTCGACGGGGGCGCCTCGAATAATGGCGCCTTGTTGCGGTAATTCAGCCAACTTCTATCCCGATCGTTCGCAACAGCTACTGTGGATGTCCTCCTGACTGGTGTAGGCCTTATTTTAGACGAAAATCGAAGAGGCACTTCTAGGAATCTATGGCTTTTCTGCTCGAACTCAGTAGATTGCCCGCACCGAAAGAATAAAAGATCCGAGAGAGGTCAAGAATGAACATGGTGCTTGACGTGTTTCCCCCTTCCTGCACTCGCACTCGCTAATCATTTATATTCCTGATCGTGACGTCGATGGATCATACATTGAAAAAATACATACATTTCTTACCATATTAATTATCTTCCACTTACAAAGAGTCCGCATCATTTTCTACTTACAAAGAGTAGAATAACTACATAAGTGCAGTTACGTGATCAGTGTTTCCCAACATGCTCACATAACGAGGACTTCAAACGCAATATGAAGGCCACTCTACTCTCGACCTCGGAGAAACGCGGCCATGACGTCTTTGTTTATCTGAGCTCGCTGGACTCCCATTCCAATTTTGTGACTGCGCGTCACTTGATCGTAGGCGATGCGGTAGCAGTTTGGCTCTACTCCTGCACCTGCCTGTCCTTTAATACTAGTACTTCTACGAGAAGAAGAAGAACTATTGGAGCAACTAGTACCACAACTCCTGCTAAAGTTACTCACCAGACTACTGGCACAAGAACTTTCCATGCTGTTGATGAGATTGAGACTCGTACACGAACTGCTAAAAAGTAACGCATTCTTAGTGTCACAAGCAAGGCCACTCGTAGTGCAAGAACTTCTTCTTCCCAAGAACAGAGGCTCCCTCTTTTATCCGCCTCGCCTTTCCTGTGCCCGATGCGGGGGCTACCGTTGCTACCACTAGTACCCCCACCAGCACGACAAGCTTCTTCAACAAGACCATTTATAGAAGAGGACGAAGATGGTGAGGAAAGGACCAATCTTCCTACTTCACCAATTGTTATAACTCCTCCAGCGGGTGAATTGATCCCACCTCCCTCAGGTGGACCGAGCCCAACTCCTCTAGAAACAGCCTCTAATGTGTCCACATTTCTCGGAGGTCATGTCTTTTTCAGAAGGGCGCGACCTCGTCCACCACCACCACTACCACCACCAGCATCTTTTCGAACTTCAGCGCCGCCTCTTTTACTTTCACCTCCAACCCCATGACCACCTCCAGCTTGTAAAAGTAATTTGTCAACCACCGTTGTAACCAACTCCACCGCTTGTAAAAGTAATTTGTCAACCAACTCCTTCGTGTCCACCACCGTTGTAAAAGTAATTTGTCAACTACGACTGCGGTTTTGGTCGCCATCCAATTGATGCTGGAATACTCCTGGCTTTGAACGAGTAACCGAATGTCGAAGAAGATGTACTAGACCTAGATTCCGATTCAACATGAACATCAGCGCTTGAAGATGCAACTGATCCACGAACTCTTGGAGATGTGCAGCTCTGAGGCAGCAAAACCTTGCCATCCTCTACTTGAAGGGAGTCCTCTGCCATCCTTCTGCTGTTGTAATCGGAAAAAATTCGCTTCATTTCGTCCCGCATTTGCCTTATTTTCAACAGCAAAGGTCGACGATGGCCAAACTTGGCGATTCGCAGAGCCTCCATATTCGATACTTTCGTTCAGCGATATCTTTAGAAGAACATCTTCATCTTTGAGGACTTCAATGCATCTATCACTAGCTAGTGCCCCTATAAAGAACGAACAGAGTTGCGTAAGAACCTCAAGTCTAAGACGAGAAAGACAGAGACACATTTCAACACGAACTTGGCCTTTGCTTTTGGATCTCTAGATCTTCTTATTTTTATTCATTCGTCTATAAAAATCAGATAGAGGAGGGGCCTTACAGATAAAAAAAAAATTGAATTTCTTGTGAATATATAATATTGTTGGTCAAGGTCATAATCCTAGAAGAATCACAAAGATCCAAAGGACAAAGATCACCAAAATGACCAAGATCGCCAGGCAAAAGGTTACCGGAGCACCATCCAAACGCCCGACGGGTTTACCGTCGCGCGGGTGTCTCTGGCTTCTCCTCTCTCTCTCGTTTGTGGCTCAAGCCTCTCAGTACAGTCAAGGACAAAACAACACCGGAATGATCTCAAAGATAACCCACAGACCTAAATGCATATAGTTCCAAAATCAGTGATCAACAGGCAAAGGACCTTCAACGGATTCAGATAGCAGGAATGATGAATGTTTCATAGCTGTAGTCAGGTCCATGACGTCTCGTCTGTTCTGATCAATGATGAGAATCAACATAGGATGATCGTATGAGTCAATGATGATAGCATAAGCGTTCCCATATGAAGGTTTCCCCATGCAGCATGATATCCCAATGATGAAGCTGAGACTTCTTCCCTGCAACCCCAAAGAACATCCACAGGGATCAAAGCAGCCAGAGATCATTAGTCTCAGGCTGTGAGTGCAAATTGTGCAAACTGTATCACTCTCAAGTGTTTCTCACCGAGGAACTAGACGCGACTTAACAGTCTATGTTCGAATGTATCCAACAAATATTAAGTTGTGACCCAGATGTAAATTTCTTGTGAAATAAATAATTCCTTGAATTGAATCCATAACATCAAAACGCTACCATCCACTTCTTGCTGGCGCAGAATTCGTGTCGCTTCCGAGAGTGCCCTATCCTCAGTCGACCGTGTGACACGCGCAACCGACCAAAAGGTTGGCGGGTGTTCGTCTCCCTGTCCTCCGTCATCTTGAGGAGCCTCGTTTTGATCCTCTTCAACTTGAGGATCTCGAACATGATCCCTTTCTTTGCATAATCGGCTCGTCTTTCCAATTAAGGCCCGTTCTCTCCAATGAGTTAGACGAGCCACCCACTACTTGGGATAAGCCACGCGAGATAATGAAATGCTAGCCTTAATGTGAAGTGTCCTCGTAGGCCTCCTCCGTCAAAGTAGTGCCTACTTCTGCAGTACGTAGTTGTTGCGATAGTAGTAACAGGTAAACTAGTATGAAAGCTTCCCGCACTACTTGATGCTTCTTGATGATGCTTACTTTGTTGAAGTGCGTGGCCCAGTTACTTCGCTCTAATTATGCTTAGTTGGTCGAAGTTAGCGGAAGGCTTCGTAGTAATGCTTACCTCCTGGAAATTTGTTGTAGACTTCTGCGAGATGGTAGACTTCTGATGCTCTAGTTGTGAGTGGTAGACTTCTGATGTGCTGAGTAGAGCGACTACCTTCGTTGATCAATACTCACGTAGTACTGCTAGTTGTTGAACTAAGTAATCTGAAGGCTGTACAACGAAAAGGTCAAGAAAACGAAAAATAGCTCCACCCTGAGAGAACTAAGCTGAGCGAACTAAGTTGAGAAATCTCGTTTGTCACTACTTGATGTAAGAGAGAGCTAAGTTTACTTGTCACTACTTGATGTAACCTCCAAACCAAGACATGGTAGTAGATTGAAAACAATTTGTTGAAAATCGTGGGTAAACGGGAAAAATTTTGTGCTCCATTAGCTGTGTTCCAAGGAGGGATGTTGGTATTTTCTTGAGAAGTCATTTTTACCATAATATGGAAGAGCTGCCTCGTCTAGTACTACTTCGTCACATAATACAATAAGTTTTTACATCCGAGACTACTTGAAAGTATAGCCTACACGACTAGACGTTTATATCAAAAGCGATGCTCAGAAGTTGGACCCTGTTATTTTCACGTTCGATGTGATTAGCTCGTCCTCTTACAGCTTCTTCTAGTCTGGTAGCCTTCACGAGTCGCCATTGTATTCAGTCACTCACTCACTCATCAATAGGTGGGTCCAATATTGACAACAGAGTTCTTTTTCCTTAACCGAAAGCGACCGCTCGCAAAGTCAGAACACGACAGAGATGCTTTTTCTCAACAGAAGTAGTCCCTCTTTCCTCCACAGTATTGCCTCGTTCTACTAGAGCTCTTGCCTAGTACAATGCAATTGCTGCTGCCGCCTCCTGACGATTACACGATGCCCTTCTCTCTAATGATCAGGCACTTGCAGAGTCAAAAACTGAAGTCGTCTTCATTTCCAACTTTTCCTATTCGAAATCATTGACGATGAAAGCACTTCACTTGCTTGACTCGATAGTCGAAGCTGTAAATTTCCGTATTCCCCGAAAATGGCATCATGTATTACCCGCTTTCTTCCTTGTGGTACTATTAGGGTTAGTAGTAGGTGAGCCAATCTAGAGGCTCAGTAGCCCTTAGCTGTACATATCAACTATATACTTTCGCACGGGATAAGCCTAATATTGTCGAGGTGAAAACTAACCGGTTGTTTTACTTAGTGCTTTGAGCGCCGCAGGGCCTAGACCATCACCAAAAGGCGAAAGCCAATCAAGATTTGCAGCACACCTCTAAAATAAAACGAAGGGGAATCAAAGACCTGCTATGGGAGGACGTTAATTGCATAAGATTCAGATGAAGAAGGTTTTTGCAAAAGTGTCTATATGTGAATAGTCACTTTACATATCAACTATATAGACTACTAACACCTTGTCCTGCACAATCTGAGTAGTTAGTCTGCGATAGTTTATCTGCAGCATAACACCACTCGAGAAACCACGTCGACGCAGAAGCATGCTGACTCACTAAAAACTTGGAAAACATTCCTTATGTATCCAAAAAAGATCTAAAGTCTCTACATCTAGAAAGACTCTACTCCATCTAGAATGGAAAGCAGACACTCATTAGAACTCACAAACGACAGATACGAGACTTTTGGATAGTTGTGGTTAGACGAATAGAAGAAAAACAGAAGAAAAGTGCTGGCTTGTCAAAGGCTTCGTCAGGAAATGAAATTCAAAAAAACAGAATAAAACTGAAAATTCTTGGATATCAACCTGAAAAGCGATGTCCCAAATTTGAAAATATCTAAACTCAACTTTCAACATTTCTTCTCCGACCCACCTCCTACCTCCATAGCCGCCTCTACCTCAGTGGGGTCAAGCTTTATCATTATCCTACCTACCTGGAAAGCGCCGACGTCTACCTCGTCATCTACCTCTCATGCAGACCAAATATCGTCCCTGCTGACTGCTTCGTGACGGCACCAGGAATCGGCAGCTTCCTTCTTCTACTCTTGGTCCTCTTTGACGATGATGTTGTCCTGCCAGAAGGACTTGATGTAGTTTTTGAAGAAGAAGAAGTTTGTGAAGAAGAAGTTGAAGCTGCTTCAGTGGTGTGCTCTGAAGATGCCCTCGGCTCCTCGACAGGTAGACGTCGCAAAGGCGGAGCCATCAGAATTCCTTCGTCTTGTGCTATGATTAGAAGCAAAAAGTTCCGACTTCCGGAGCCTATTTGATGAATTTTCTCTCAAGATATTCTGCTGATGAAGACTCAGTATCAAAGATTGTTCAAGAGGATTCTTTGTGTAGATATTCCGCTGATGAAGATTCAATACGGATTCAAGAGCAGAGTCGTATTTCCCAATCATAAATCTTTAATGTCAGACCGCAAGGAGCCTGCCTGTCTCACCATGGGCAATTTGAATCGCAGCGAAATCGTCTGCAGTATATTAGACCCACCTATTCATCGCGGTCTAACTATCAGAATTTATCCGCAAGTCTATTTATCTACTTAGATTTCGTCTAGAAGATATATAGAAAAAGACGTGCGCCAAAAAAAATAACGCTTTCCACCACTCTAGCACGTCTTCAAGGAAACAATTTGACTTTGAACTATCTTTCTGACGAGTATTCGACTCTCTACCTGCTTTTACTTGTGCAACAGCCTCCCCATTGTCTTGTCTTAACTGTATCAACGTGAATGGACACGAGAGCAACTTGGGTGTCACCCGGGCTAACCCGCTGGGGCAACGACGTCTCCCATTCGCGGCATATCCCTCCCTCGTACTGCTCAATCACTGCACTGGGGCCGAGCTGTGGCCTCCACTTGCCGAGGATAGAGAACTACTGCTGCTGCCAGATCGTAGACACTCCACACCATAACTCGACTTCTTAGAGAGTGGGAGATGGGTAGAGCCTATCCATATCCTGTATGAAGTACTTTTACTTACTTAGGTTCCAACAATTCAGCCTCTGCGTAGTTGAACAGACCTCCACTACTAGACAGTCACATCCTGGACAAGCCCTTTTGCTTTTGAAAGCGCATTCTTTTTCATTGAAAAGCCTCTCCAGGATGCGGACGCCTCTCAGGTCATGCATTAATAGGATTACACTATACACACTATTTAAGGATGCGTGTGAAGATGCACTATACAGGTAGCCTTAATTGTTGTTGTCGTTGTCGGCGTTGATGGAAACACGACCCCACCAGAAGAGCCTGCTGCGGCACTTCCTTCATACGTGGAAGAGGAGGCTCCCCCACTACCACTAGTACTACCTTGATCCGAGCCAGCAGTCGCACTATAGCTGTTAGAGCATGACCAGTCCATCTTCATGTTTCAAATTATCTTACTGCAATACTTTGTCCTAAGCGGCGCAGCCCTAGCGACATGAATTGAAAAAGATTGATGATTCACGAAAGAATTACTCGTCTTTCTGTCTACACATACACTGACCGTCCATCTTCACAAGAAGCCTTAACGGAAGTGCCTGCGCCACCAGCACCTCCGCTCTCTGCGGTTGAAGAAGATGCTGCTGTCGCATTGCTTGTGAAATTGCCTGCCAAAGGACACAATAGACGTGCCTGCAAAAAGTGGTGTAGACGAAAAGAAGAAAAACAGAAGAAAAGTTCTGGCTTGTCAAAGGCTTCGTCAGGAAATGAAATTCAAAAAAACAGAATAAAACTGAAAATTCTTGGATATCAACCTGAAAAGTGAAGTGTCAAATTTGAAAATATCTACTTAAACTCAACTTTCAACATTTCTTCTTCGATCCACCTCCTACCTCCATAGCCGCCTCTACCTCAATACCAAGCTTTATCCCTATCCTACCCACCTCTAAAGCGTCTACGTCTACCTCGTCATCTACCTCTCATGCTGACGGAGTAAAAAACTGGCCATAGCGATACTTCTATTTGAAAAAGCAAGGCGTATACTGTCCGCACTACTGCCGCTGGCGTCTCAACTGGTGTTATCTCCCTCTCCTTGTATGTCTCCCTTCGAGGTTTACGCGGTAGAGGCCGACGCGCTCTCACTAGAAAAGTGCTTTCTTTGCCTTGCCTTGACTGTCATAAACGACGACTGGTCTCTGGTTGTACCTTGCAAGAATCAGTGGGCGTTTTCGGGGACTCTTTTCCTCCTACTATGCAGTAGTTTGACGCGAGTATATCAACAATCTCCAACAATCTAGCTACATAGGCGTGCCTGCAACGAAAGTGATTGTGGGCCAGACAGCTCGTAATGCTGCGTCCCATGGGCTCCGTAAAGTGCAGGAGAGCGTCTTCGTGGTTGTAACAAGGGTATGAAAGCAGGGGTGTGGAATGTTGTTGTTCTGTAGTCTAAATGGTTGTCGTCGATATCCACATGGAGGCGCCACAAGATCACAAAATGGCTGCATGACGTGTACTGCAAGCATGAATATTGACAAGTCAAGAGCATGGATTTTGTTCTTTCATAAGAAGGTCGCCATCGTCTCACATCCAATCATCTTGACGCCAGCGTAAGAACCCATAAGAAGTGCTCGTAGTAGACCGGTCAGCTCGTCAATAAAACCCAATACCTGGCGTTGGAATACTCTCTCAGTTGTTCGTTGTGGGTGCGGAGGGAAGAAACCTTCGTCTAACTAATACAGCTTCTTTTTCGCCCCTCAGAATAGTCTCCTCTCATGCCGCAAAAACAAATGCCGTCTAGGTCTTCGGATCCCAATCTGTAAACGGAAATTAGACCACAAAGTATGGAACAAGTTGTTTTGAAGCCATATTTAGCTTGCAAGGTGAAAATCCTTGTTCGCGTTGAGAAGTTGCAGTCTCAAGATTCAAGCGCAATGTTGTCGCTGTACCCATCTAAGAAAACGTAAAAAAGGTAGAGGAGGTGTAACATCAAAATACAACCTTCAAGCAATGAGCCAGAAGCTTCAATGATCAATTGGACTAGTACGTTGTACAATCAAGACAACAGGATCCTCCATCACCATAACAATATGGACACAATGAACTGGAGAGAACTGTGGTCCACTTTCGGTGCATGTTCGAGTACCGTCTTCAAAACCGACGCTGGACTTTCCCGGATTTTCTCGGAGCCGTCACGTCATACCTGGAAGTAAGGTCAAGTAAGGGTGGGCAAAAATAAAAAAGCTTGCTCTTGTTGGTCTAACAGTTTATGAGAAGAAATACAGGAGACAATAGTTCGAATTCCAAATTAGCCAAATCATAATGTAACCGCTTGAGAAGTGGCTTCGTCAGTTCCTCAAGGGCGTGAAACGATCCATCGCCCATGGCATGAAGAGCAAGAAACGACGATCGTGCTCAAAAGATAGAGCACAACAGCGAGTATGTGAGATCTTTTACATCGTATAGGATCGACATCACGGAGTAGAACTCCACAACACAACGCGACTTTCTAAGTACCTCATGATAGATGCTGCTAGATATCCAAGGCTGCTCAAGCACAGCTTTTTTCACATTAAGCACTACTTTCCAGTTACTTTACACGCAAGAAAGGAGAATAGACGCATATCGTTTTGAGGAGAATACAGTGGGAATACAGCATAGGTATACACCTTGCCACAATGGGCAGCATCGGCCTGAAAGGATGAAAAATAGTCATGCATCTACTGGCACCCAAGAGAAGCAAAGAATTGGAGAAGTCTTATCTGATTCTTTGCGAACGTCAGGAATTGAATTCGATAAAGATGAGATATAACTGAAAATTTTGTGAAATTTTAGGTTTTCAAGTGTAAAACTTTAGAAGAGAAGCTCCAATTCACACGAAATCTAGTCTAGAACAAGACTAACACCAAACAGAAGACACGAAAAGGTCACACCAGGAAATGAATTCGAAAAAGATGACATAAAACTGAAAATTTAGAATCTCTACTTTCAACTTTAGACTTGAATGTCCAAAGTTTGACCAAATGTCCAAAGTTCAGCCAAATGCTCAAAGTTTCTAGCTCAAGTCAAACAAATCTGAAGTATATGCGTGGCTATGGCTAGAATTTGAGACTAACGCTATCATATCAAAACAAGACTTCGTAGATCCACGCCAATCCAAACTCATAACTCCGATCCTACCCTCCATTACCAAACCCTACTCCTTAGGTCAACGCAGTCAGTATCAGCCTCCTGAGTATGTGCCTTTACTTTCATAGAAGCGATGCTAAGGCTCAATAACAGCCCTACCTTACACATTTACTACCTCCACTTGTTCGCCGTATTCTCCTCTGGTTTTTACTCCCTCCACATAATAGTACGCCGCTGCTGCTTGCCCCGTCCCCGGTATACCCTGTTACTGTTTACATACTCGTCGGCTCTAATACGATGGCGCCACCAAGTGGCAGCATTACAGTGTGCTGCTAGCACTAGTGCCAGCACTGAAATCCTCACTGCTAGTACTGGCTAGTATCGTTTTCATGACGATGACATCAGCAGGACGAGGATCTACACTAGTACACTCTCGCTGCGACGTACACATGAACCAAACATAGACGAAAGTCTACTCCTACACAGTGTTGCCATTGTCATGGCAAGACCTTCACTAGGAGCAAGAAAAGCATGCAAGGTATAACTGTAAGAGAAAAGCCACACGAGATGACAGTCTTCGCCTGTAAGGCTGATTCCTCCTCCAGGCCAGCCCCCTTGCCGTGGCATTGCAGAGTTCTGCTTTTCTGTCAACTCTTGATCCCTCTGTGCTGCACGCTGCGTCTCTGTCGTGTCTACGTCGCCCAGCGAACCCTTTCCACAATCTCAGATGAAAAGCCTGCTGTATGTTGTATGTTGTCCATGACATTCACTTGCTGGCTGTCATTGATCGTAGACGTAGGCCAAGGCATGCTTGCAGATGCTGAAGTCGCTTCTTTTTCGCTTTATCTTCCTATACCTCGGAGATCACGGATGATGAGCCACCTCCTTGCTGCGGCTTATCTACACTGGTTAAAGAATGAAGTGGCAACTCGTAGCTACGACACGATCTTCTTGTTGAGCTGCCTTGCCTTCTCCTAAGTAGACGCACTAGTGCTGCTTGTCGAAGATTCGGCGCAACAGCTGCTTTTTTCAATTCAGCCGCTTTTCTTCGCAGTTCGTCTAGTGGAGAGGCTCGAGGATCGCAGGCATGGACCCCATGCTTCACAAATCCATCCTCAAATCGAAGATCTTGGAGGCCCTTATTAGGGTGCGCTGCTTCATCTTGCTTTATCTCCATCACTTCTACGCTTCCTCTCGATTTCAGAAGTCTGAAGGCGAAGTCTTGTCTGTACGATGAAGATGATTAAAGGCTGACAGTAACTGCCTTGTGCTGTCCACTACTTCTGTCCACTACTCCCAGACTTCCTTGCCAGGAAAGCCAGGATTATACAACTCCGCCGATCCAGTAACAGGATAAGGACCTTCGTCTGACCCAGGAGCCTTTTCTTGAGCTTGAGGCTGATGATCTCCTCGGAAAGATGAACCTTGAAAAAACTACTCACCTCCGCCATAATTTGACGAAAATGAGTTCGAGCTTTTTCACTGAGCCCAGGCGAACTTTCAGCTCCACCTCGTTCCCGGAATCCAGACAATTGATGTCCCTTTGTAGATGAGCAATGAAGGCATCGGCAGAATCTGTTGGCACATTCTCTGCGATCGGTTCAAACTGAGGCTGCCCTTTAGCACTGCTATCTTCGCTACAGAATGAAAGTGGAAACAATCAAATAGGATAGACAATGCCAGAATCGGTAGGCGTTCCAGGTGACTATACCGCGCTGGGTTGGTGATAAATCCGTGTGCCCTCACGCTCTAACGACTTACAAGCACAGAGGGCACTAGTTCTTTCAGTTCAGCACTTGCCACATTCGACAAATCCAATTAAATTGTCATTATCTATACATAGTATCAGAATCTTCACATAAACCAGTTGCAGCAACACCGTAGTTTTGCAACCAAGCGAAATCAGTTTCCCTTGCGTTCTTTGCCCCAATCGCACTTTTCGTTGTAGCCATCAATGACGCAATACCACCTGAGCCAAGCACTGGCTTTCTTTCTTTCTTGATTTAGAGCGTATTCTCAGCTTTCTGTAGGTTCAGTCGTCCGCGACCAAGAACACATCATTCCAATGGAGCCCAGACTAGAAAAAGGGAAGGAACCTATAATCTTGACCTTTTTTCAAGTCACTGACTAAGGTGGATTTGGAGATTCGAAACGCATTCTCCACAGAGATTCACCATTCCCCGCTAAGCCTACAAGGCAACCTACATCATAATGACCAGGCAGTCGCATCTTGTTTTGCGGTACCACTCACTGCCGTTTTCTGCTCACTTTTCTTACCCCCAGCAGGCTTATCATCACCGAGTTCAACTGAGCTCCCGACAGAGCCATAACCTCCCTGCAACTTGAACTGTTTCGCCTCTTTCTTAAAGGTGGTAGGTTCAGAACTCGTTGTAAGCCCTCTTCTTTACAGAAGCTCTCTTTGAACCAGAGACTGAGAGTAGCTTGAAACCCGTCCATATTATCCAAAGCTCTGTGAGTGTCTTTATTGTTTACCACTGGATATCAATTCGACAATTTCCACCTCACTTCTGATTCTTCTAGTGTCACTGTAGAATAGTATAGGTTAGTAGGATACCCCAGACCCCAATGTAACAATTGTATACTACTTCCCTTAATTTTCGTTGTTTTCTTGGTTCCAACAGCAGCTTTAAAATTTACCAAAGACACTGGACGTGTGTTGCGCGCAGGCTTGTTTTCTGCCAGCATCTCCGCCCAGATGCTATCCACATCTGTGACATCTCCGGATGGTGCCGACATTTTGTTTTTCAGCTGATTACTCTTCCTAGTGGCAATAATCAATGAATAATCAGTTACTGTAAGAAGAAGATACTGTAGCCTGAAGCCCCAGCACACCACAGTTTTAGTACCACAGTATTATAATTACTGTCTAACATTACGAACAAAGATTCCAAGTTGCGGAAGGACTTTACGAATTACGAATTGGAAAAGAACTGGGGGAGATTACAACTCGAACTTGGGGGACTACCTGCATGAAAGACTTAAAGTACTTTGGCTGATACGCCTTTTTTGCAGTAGATGAAGCGGTCCTATGATCCACCTATTTTTCTCCGCGTTCTCTCAGCACCATTTTTTTCATTCGTAAAAAAATTACAGTGAATCTCCTTTTCTACTCTCTTGCGTCTCTCAGCACCTACTATGCTACGTACTATGCACATTTATTAAGGGCTACCCACTCGCTCCTACCCACTGTCCTGCTCACTCACTATATTAACCTCAATAAAAGCCACTTCCACAAACTAGCCATTTCAGGTAGAATAGGTTGCTCTATTTCCGCCGTCACCAAGTGAAAATCCGGGTCCAAGTGCGGCTTCAAGTAGATACAGAAGCGTCAGAAAGCCAGTTGGATGTGGATGGCTCCCAACATGTTTTCCTTAAGTGTGCGCAGAAGGATTCATTCTTATTAAGTGTGCGCGTGTCGTGAGAGCATGTTTTTGATATTCATCCCCCAATTCAATTGCGTTCAGGTGTTGAAAAAAATGCGAAAAAGTACTCAATGTTGCGTGGTGAAAAAGAGTTGTAAGTCGTGTTCAAGCGTGCTGCTTGAAGAACTAGTACAAGGTACGCGTATCATTAGAAGTATTCAAATCGAAGATCGGTTTGCAAGATGCATAAAGCGGCGCCTACTTGCTCTGAGGCGGTAGGAGAAAGACGCCTTTTGCGTCAGTCCCAGACCATCTTGAAAGCTACACACTTGTAATCACTTACTACACACTTGTAATCACTTACTCCACGACGCTACGTTCACTTCGAACATTTTTCTCGGAAATATTGAAACTGACTATGCAAAGAAAGTTCGAAAAAATCAACCTTAGAGGGCGTAGGGAATTGTATTTTGACAGTTGTAAAAAGAATGACTACTACGAAACAGAACGACGGCTACTTGGCTCTTGAAAACTTGAATGCAAATCATCTCAGATCTTGCGTACAACTGCACAAATGCTTATTGCATAAGAAACTTTTTGATGAATTTAATTCAATGCATTTATAAATCATTATCATTATTCATCACTACGGCACACGTTACGTTTTGCCGAAGATGAGGTCTCGAATGCTCTGCACTTGAGCTCGATGCGTGACGAGGTCTTTGCTAGGAAGCTTAGAAGCATGACTCCACGCAAGGATAGAAACACAACTCTACAAAGTAGGGCAGTTTGTGTGCGTGTCCTCTTTGCATTTGCATTCCTCGTTTCCCTGGTGTATGTCTTGAAAACTCATTTACTTGAGGGATTCTGCTTCGTGTCAGGCAACATGCTGCTGACGTTGTGCCGTCCTCTCTTTTTCTCTTCTCCTGAACGGAGGACTTGTGGAGTACTTGTCCTCACCCCCATGCTCGTCAAGAAAGGGCCTCCTGGGAAAAACGTCGAAACGAACTGCAGATGATTCAAGAACATCCTGATGGTACGCAGCTCCAGCTCCAATACCTCCAACTGCTTCTACTTGACGAGAGTATTCTTGTTGAGCATCTCCTCCACCTGCAATTGCTTCTGCTCCTGCTACTTGACCTCGACGAGGAGGGTATTCAACATATATTTGTTGAACATGATACTCCTTACCTCCCCTTGACCTCATCGGAGAAACATCGCCATAACCTCCTCTATTCGGAAACGCCGTCGCGGGGATGCTTGGGGATTCTTCATCTTGAGCTGGAGCGTGTGAAACGTCGCCTGCGTGTCTCCCATTAGGCAGAACGTCATCTAGTGGGTACAGCGTTTGATGCCCGAGGTTTAGAACTACGACCAAAAAAGATCTTCTAAGTAGAGTTACTCTCCAGTAACTAAGAGAAGATAGTCTGATCATACTATGAAGCAAGACTAAATATCTAAGCAACAAGAGATGCCCATACTAAAGGCTTAAGAGACCATGAAAACGACAATCTAAGAGGCTCTAAACGTCTGAGAGATTCTAAACGTCTAAGAGGCTCGATTAAACATCTAAGAGACTCTAAACATCTAAGAGACTCTAAACATCTAAGAGACTCTAAACATCTAAGAGATTCTAAACACCTAAGAGATTCTAAACATCTAAGAGATTCTAAAACTAAGCTCAAAACACGAACGAGATGCCTAAAGTGATGAACTTCAATCTGAGTTGACAGCTATAACATCGAAACATTGAGAATTGAGGATATCACTAACCATAAAGATGAATCTCGAAGTTTCGAAGTTGAGTTTAAACTTAATATCCAAGCTCTAAGATATATCCAAGAATTTTCAGTTTTATTCTGTTTTAATCGAATTCAATTCCTGAGGGTGAGCTTGACAGATAAAGCTAGTCTTCAACTGCTTTCTTTCAAATCAGTCACTTTTCTAAAATATATATCAATATGAAGGACTACAGTGGGCATTATGCTCTGTAATGTCACCACATGCCAACTAATATAGAAGAACATACAGCGACCACTGATATCATCATAGCACTTTTGACATGAAGACCAAAAGTGAGACGGTGACAAACTGAGTCAGGCAATTCTAACTCAGTGTTAGCGCCAGTGGTATCCGTACCTTCTGCAATATACTGACTCACTACTTTTAGGGAGGTAATAGCACTACCACTAGTATCTGTATCCTCTGCAAACCACTTGGTCACTAGCTCAGAGGTATTAATTAATAGCACTAGAATCCAGATCAGATTTAGACTGTGTGCGAATCAATGTAATGAAGAGTCTTTACCTAGTGAGTACTTTTGATATCTAAGCACCCCGATAAGGATGATTGTGCCTAAAACTAGAGGGCTCAAAAGTGAAGAAAAATCATAGTACTGAGATGCAGTGTGACTACATCAAGGCATCCCTACATACCATAGGACGACCCTACGACAAACTCGTCCTACGTCGCGCTGTATGGTTCACTTCGATGAGATGGTGACACGCTGAGTCTAAATCTTATGGTTCACTTCAATAAGTTGGAGTTACTGGCAAACGAAGTCCGACGATGAGATGACTACTGACATCGATGAAGACAAACACTTCGCAATGGGTTACGGAGGACTACAAACTAAGTCAGTACCAACTGAGATCGATGAGAGCGATATCCTGTGTGAGTATGTACAACAAGCAACTCGAACGAAGATGCACAGCGATACCATTACCAGCTATTTGACTGTCGATTCTGTGAGTCAGTGCCGACTACTTATGTATCTATTCTTCCAACGAGGAGACGAAGTCGCCAGCCTTAAGAGATTGGGTCTCCGTGCTAGCGTCGTAGTACTAGCTCGGTGCTCACTGAGTTCGCGCTGTTGCTTCTCCATCAATGTCGACACGGGCGCAGAAGTCGCCAATTAGAAGATAGATTGATGAAGAACATCAAAGAGCTCTACTTTATAGCTGTACGGTAGAACAACAAGAATCCAGCTAGATCTACTATCAGATAGTGATGCCAGGACTGACAGACGAGAAAAATGAAGAAGACCTGAGCGAAGAACTGAAGCTGATGCTTGTCCTACTACTGACAGACAAGAAAGCCGATTCATTGTCATCGAAGTTCACGCTTTCCTACATGCTTCGCCGTGTTGGTGATCTGCGTCTGCAGCTTACTCTAGCTAGTACTGCTCAACAACCTGTAAAAGTTGCTGGCACCAACACCAAGCGTTTGCAGTTGAATGACACATATGCTTACTTCTAACACAAGAATCAAGATCGCAGGGACCTCTTCCATGATGCTGCACTTCTTCCTCTCATCGACCTGCAGCACTTGCACTTGCGTGCACATTCTGACTCTTCTTCATCTCGCCATAAGAGGAGATAGAAAAATGGTCGCTGATGTTGTCCTGGCCCAGAAACGCTGTTCGTCCTGATGAAGCTGGACTTGCTCCACTCGCCTACCCTCCAGCCGTCCCCAACGTCTCGAAGCCTCTACTTCTACCAAAAGCGAATCTCTGAGGAATGTGTAGCATGTGCCGCGCTGTAGCCCGGTGGGGTCCCTCTGCTCCACAGAGGAGCTCCGCTTTATGCTCATGCGAGTCTGATGCTGATGTACTACTAGGTACTTCAGCATCCACTACATCTTGTTGCGCTACGTCTTCATCTACATGTAGCTGTGCCAAATCTTCCTCTTCTTTGTCTTCGCCATGATTTCCAATTTCACCAAGGGGCGACTCCTGTACTCGTTCGTCATGCTGACAGGGCGACTCCTGTCCTTCACCATCTAGTACGGGGACTGGGCCTCCTTGGTCTAACACCGCAACGCGATCTTCTGGCTCGCCTTGCCGCTTATGAAGTCAATAAAGGGGATCACGAATGTATGACGCTGATCAAGTAGTTAGCAAGAATCGCAATGAGGAACAAGAGGGTGCTGGAGTCTAGATGGCTGTAATGATAACGCGTATCGTAAAAAACAGGACGAGTACGTCGTTGATTATTATGCCGAGAAACGTGACTAAGAGTACAGTCCGGATGACCTCTATGCCTATGGAAATCCAGCTAATCATCAGGATTGTGCTGATGGCTATCAGGACGAGGACAATGGAGCTAGTTACTAAGACAACGACGCGAAGAACGAAATGCGGACGCATATAGCAAGAGGGGTCTCAGTAGAGATAGTGAGAGGCCTACGTAGAGACACCTAAGTCCAAAGAGGTCCTACAGCTCCAGTAAGAATCACTCAAACTATCTAACCTCAAATCAGCAGAAAGCTATCTCCTGATGAAATTCGAGCTCAACCTTAATGGAGAGCTGCACTATCTAAAACTTGACACATAAGGCTGACATCACTTAACATAGGGAACCTCTCAGAGTCGTCAAGTTTCGAATTCGAATTCAGAACTAATCTCCAAACTTCGAGACATATCCAAGAATTTTCAGTTTTATTCTGTTTTGATTGAATTTAATTCCTGATAGTGAGCTTGACAATCAAAGCTAGTCTTCGTTTGTTTTCTCTCAAGTCTGTCACTTTTCTCAAATTCCTACCAATTTGAAGGACTATATGCCCTACAGTGTCACCAAATGCCATCGATAGAAGGCACAGTGAGCATTGATATCATAGCACTTTTGATTTGAAAACCAACAGCGAGCTACTGACAAACTGAATCAGTTGAAGCTTAGACTTAGTAGCGCCAGTATCTGTATCTTCTGCAATATACTGACTCATTATCTCAGGGGTAACAGCACTGGCATCCGTCTGTATCCTCTGTAACATGCTGACTCACTATTTCAGAGACAATAGCGCTAGTATCTGCATCCACTGAAAAACACTGACTCACTAACTGAGGGGCAATAGCACTAGTATCTGCATTCCCTGAAGTAAAACACTGGCTCACTAGCTCAGGGGTAACAGCACAAGAATCCGGAGCCGATTCAGATCATCTTTCTCTCGATGTAATGAAGAGTCGCTGTCTTGCAAGCAGCCTAATTCTCCTCGTTTAGTAGCAACTTTTTTCTTCCTCTACCAAGTAGAATAACTTGCAAGTTTCTCCTTGCGGTCTTTGGCTCTTAGTCACTCAGTAGCTGATGTCGATTATGTAAGTTGCGAGGAGGTAAAAAGTGACGCTTTGAGTCTTGTGTCAGCTACGTACTAGGCTGCATAGGCAGCTGCAGCTTCTTCACCTAGAAAAATCATAAGGACGCTGATCTTGGTCACGACGCACGAAGAGCAGCTGTCCGCTTCTAGTTGAAGGCAGCCTCTTCATGTAGTTAGGGTCGTAGTCAGTCGCTGAGGTCCAGTTTTCGACCACGATTGTGCTTCTTCCACTTTCCTCTTCCTCAAAGCGCTTCAAAAATGTGATATCCAGCAACGCTTTCTGCCTATGATCACGGTTTCCCACGCATCGAGGACTTAGAGCAAGAAAAGAGAACTTGATCACATATCGGAGGACGAAAGCACGAGAAGTTATACTATCTAAGTCTATCATTAACTTGCTAGAACTAGAGACTGTGACATCCCACCTCCTCTTTGATGCCCGCACTAATTTCACTTCTACTAATCAAAATTTAGGAAATCAGCATCAAGTTCATTTGAGTCGACACTTCTCCTCCTCCCTGCCCGAAGAAGTAAGTAAACCAGACTTTTTTAGAGTATTGAGATGAATAAACCACGTGAACTAAACGCTATCATTTGACTTCGTATTCTACTCGTGGATCTCAACCTCCAAATTGAGTAAGAAAGAAGAGGATCATTGCCGTTGAGTCTATTTCTCTTCTACTGCCGTAAATGACAGATCTGCAGCTCTCTAAGGGGAGCCGTCCACTGGTACGCAACTCCACAAGTGTACTTCGCGTCTGAATGCAGTTTTCCAGACTGCACTCGATTGCCACTCTGAAGCGAATCTAGGAAAGGCATCTCCTCTAGGGCCGCTCCCTCTTCAGCCGCTCCTCTACTACGCGAGACCTTAGATGCATCTTCAAAGTTTTGAAATTATCCGCCCAGACCTTCTTAGAACAAGAGCTGGGCCTTCTTCTTGGAGGAGCGGAATATTGATGATTCGAATTTATTCGACTGGTGAAGGTGAAGTTGATCCTGTTATAGAATGAAGACAATGGAATGAAGTATCATTGTGAGGATGACAGTGATTAAGGCTACGAAATACTAATACGGAAATAGTAGCTACTCCTAGTTACTCTAGCAAGGTGAGCATGGACAGACAAACTAGAATCAATGTAATGTCAGCATAATGATGACAATCTAACTCCACAGATTTTACTGCGCTACACTACGTAAACTACCAGTGTCGCCGAATGTAATGTACACATAAAGCTGTATTGGGGCGCAGTGTCCCGCATATCTCGGCTTCCATCCACGAGAGTGGCGAAGGCACTCGCAAATTGCGTCATGATCGTTTTCAGCAGTATATTAGACGCAACGACAAGGACAACGCAACACAATGCTATAAATCTGGCACAGAGTACAGCGCAGACAGCCCCTCCCTTTTTTCCATTCCACGAAGTCTAACACTAGCTAGCATACCAGCTCCTAGACTATGCGATGCCCTGCACCCTTTGACTTTTGGAACATCTTTCAGCACGACTTTTCACAACAAGTAGAAACGGGCTAATTAATGCTGTGAGAGAAAGATGGGTCGACGACCTTGACAGTAGGACCCTGCTTACTTAAATATGGAACGAATGGAACGAGTGTTCGTCGCCGCATTCTTGCTCCCGCTATTCATGATCCACGAGCCAGAAGATGCTGAAGTAGCTGGTGAGGAAATCTTGAAACTACTGAGAGTGATCCTCGAAGAAGAGCTAGAAGAGGATGCTGAAGGAACTTGCATGTTGACGCTTTTTGAAGTTGCTGTAGATGTTGCTTTTACTCGTTGTAGAGCTTCATCTTCCCTTGCTGCTTTGAATAGCTGTAAGTCGTCGCCGTCAGAAGTGCTGCTCTTTGCACCAGAAGAAAGAGATGCTGACGCGAGAAGACATGACGCGACTACGTAGACGAGTAGAAAGAGCGAGATCTGCAGGAGGAACAGGAACAACAATTCTCGCCAATGTCGTCGTAGATGTAAAGCTGAATCGAAAGCCCATCTTGGAATACTGTCCAGGCCCATCTGCTTGTAGGTCCTGGCATCCTCTTTTCTATCTTTACTTCCCGAACAAGCGGAATACGACGATCGCCCACGGGACTCCTGAGCCTCCATTTCCAACAAAGACGCCCTTGCACCTCCACGACTAAGAAGAGAAGGCTTTCTTTTGGATGATTTTTCCAGCACCCGATCCTCGGAGATCACATCCTCAGCATGGCCATCTTCATCTCCGCCTGCTCTTGTCCTCACCTGACAAGGCAGAAGATGCTCCCCTCCTCCATCCTCGTCACTGCTTGATGAACCAAGATGCATGCATGCGTCTCTGTCGTCAACAACTTTCCTTGAAGATGAGCCAAGAATTGCAGTTGTATTTCTACCCAAGAAGTCTTGGTCTTCATGCTCCTCATTCTTGGCTTCCAGATCGACGAAGCTCGAAAGCTCCATACCAGAAAGCATCTCACGTTTTCGTTTTCCTCTCCCAGGTAGTGCAGGCACCAACTCTTCTTCCTCAGCATCGTCATCAAGCACAGCGTTTTTCTTGCTAATGATGCGACTAGAAACATCGCTCCAGGCCTGACTAACCGTCGTGCTGCGTCTCTCGCCTTGTCATTTTTTAGAAGACCGGCACTATCCTTCTAGCCTTCTACGTGCGCCTTTGATGGGACCAATGCCTTCTACTTGCACCATTGATGGGACCAATTCCAGCCTTCTACTTGTTGAATTTCTGTAGCCTCTTGTTGATTTTCTGTAATATCATCCTGGCCTTAAGGATTTTCCGTATCCAGGAAAATTGAGGACTCTCTACCACCTTTATTTCCGGAAAGGCCATTCCTGCGAAGGTCCTCATCAGTACCCAGAAGCGACGTCGCTGTAGTTCGTCGGCCCGCCAAATTGTAGTTTGACGTACTACAAGAACTGTGATGTCTTAGACCTCACCCTGATCCATCTTGAGAAGCATCTTGCTCCCCTTTTCCCGTTGGAAGAAAAGGCTCCTCGCCGGGATGGATGCTTCAGACGATGGACTAGGGTAAGCCCTGTATGTCCTCTTACTCTCTGAATCATGGCAGGACCTCCTTCACCTTCCCGTTGTTGCCTGCTCTTGAACATTTCAGTCTTGCTCTCTATCATAGTTGTACTCAACGTAGATTAATAAAGGTTGAAGCCTTTCACTTTTTCAACTAGTAGCAATCTCATTAAATAAGGAGGCTGGCATGTAAAAACGAAATGCTTCAACCCCTCAGCACATCGACGCCGCTTGTCGGTGCTGCATCGACGTGGAGGAGAGGGAGAGGAGTCAAACTCCATAAAAGAGGACAAATTTTGGAGCTCATCCACCTCTGCCCCAAAATCTGATGTGCTCGTTTCCGAGCCTATACGGATCGACGTCTTGTTTTAGTCTACTTCAAGATGCGGATGTATTGAGTGTGAACAGAGGTCAACGCGAGGAAAGCGAGTGTGAACGTGAATGTGGACAATTATCTAGATTTACCAAGCAAGATGAACAATTACTCGTTTAATTATACAATGAGAATGACGTGGCAACAAATACATAGAAGCAGGCGAGCAAATGATCTTGTTGTTCATACTAGACAACCTAATAACCGCCGAATTTGCTCGTGCTGCCTTCTTCGTTTCCTCCGATCAAGGACGTGAAATGATCCATCGCCCATCACATGAAGAGCAAGAGACGATGATCGCGATCAACAGAGAGTATGTGAGATCTTCTACATCCTACAGGATCGACATCACCGAGTAGAACACCACCACACCACGCGACTTTCGAACTCGAAGTACCTCATGATAGATAGATGCTGTTAATATATATCCAACGCTGCTCCAGCACAGCTTTTTTCACATTAAGCACTTTACACGCAAGAAAGGAGAATAGACGTATATCGCTTGAGGAGAATGCAGTGAGAATACAGTACAGGTATACACCTTGCCACAATGGGCAGCATCGGCCTGAAAGGATGAAAAATGATCATGCATCTACTGGTACCCAAGAGAAGCAAAGAATTGGAGAAGTCTTACCTGATTCTTTGCGAACGTCAGGAATTGAATTCGATAAAGATGAGATATAACTGAAAATTTTGTGAAATTCTAGAACAAGCGCGCAAACTCACACGAAGTCTAGACTAAAACAAGACTAATACCAAACAAAAGGAACGAAGAGCAGTCGTCAGGAAATGAATTCGGAAAAGATGGCGTAAAACTGAAAATTTAGAGGCTCTACTTTCAAACTCAGACTTGGATGTTCAAAGTTTGGCCAAATCTCCAGAGTGGCTTCGTCAGTGAGGAGGGCAGCCCGGCATGATTATTTCTTAGACGGCTTCAGGTGCTGGTAGTTGCTTTCATAGGAGAATCGTCAGGCTCCTAGCGCCCTAGCTGTGATCCCGTGCTCGTTGTCATCTTTTCGTGAAAAAGCTACTTCCCCTCGTAAAGCTCACATATACCGGCGCCGAGTGTACTACCTGCACTCGCAGTTCTTGTACCTTGAAAAAACTACTCACCGCCACCACAATTTCACGAAAATGAGTTCAAGCTTTTTCACTGCGCGCAGGCGGGCTTTCGACTCCACCTCGCTCCCGGAATCCAGACAATTCCCACCTCTGCTGTAGATTTTCACCTCTGCAAGGCGTCGACCTCTGCTGTAAATTTTCAACCAAGAAGGCGCCAACGGATGATGCGCCAACATGTGATGTCGATGACATCATCTTCCTCAACCAAAAAGACACCAAAAGAAAAACTTCTACCCAAGTCAAAACAAGCCACCCTGGAACTAGAAGTGCGAGCCCTTCTTATTCCACCACAGTCGCTAGGCCCTTGACATGACCAAGACAAGCAAATATCGTCGAGGAGGGACCTTGATGACCAAGTCAACCAAGCCACCCTATACTGTATGGTGAAAAGTGCCCTTTGTTATCCTCGAGTAATAACCTTCACGACCAAGACAAGCCACTCTATATCAGTTCCCTTTCTTATAGTCCCGGATGCCCCGTTACGTCTCGTAAAGCTTTAAGAAGTCGTAGATGCGCAACTCTTCGAAAATTAGAAACTTCAAGAAAAAAGTAGTGCTCCCTCCGCACTTCCAAGACGCCTCTAAGCGGATGATATATGGATAGACAAGTAAATAAGCTGTAGACAAATAGGTAGTTAGACAAGTCGGCACTAGCTGTAGACAAGTACTAGGCAGATAGAGAAATGGGTAAGTCGACAAGTCGGTAGTTAAGCAAAAAGTCGCTCCCCCCTTCGCGCATCCAGTTGAAGTAAACGCATGCATTGACTCCTGATATCGCCTTTCGTGACGAAGGTGCGCGCTCTTTACTCTTGGAAAGTACTTACTGCTGTAGAAGAAATAGAAAGCTAAGTCTGAACCTTCTTCATCAGCAGCTCGAGAAACGGGCACTTCCTCGCGTAGATGTCCGCAATTTACTGCCTGTCTCTTGTAAAAAGAAGCCTGCCTCTTGACGAATAGAAGAGACTGCTCCTGATATAACAAACGCAAATACCTTCGCTGCGCCTCTTGCTCTTGGTGTCCTTGTTTCTCTTGGCGTCGTTTACATTTTCATCCAAACAATTCGCATTTTCCTTCCTCCTCAACTTCCTACGCTTCCAACTGCGAGAGCTCTTCGTGGATAGTCGTCTTGTCACAAATCACCGTCGTGCGAGTCTTAGGCCCATTCACTCACTCATGAGCGAATCACGTGGCAACCTGAGCTGCCTGATTCCGTAGCGACCCCAAGTATGGAATCCGTGCCATAATAGAAGGCCCACGACAGACAAGACTCTTTGCTTAAGGTCAGGCTCTTTTTTTTAGGGCGACGCCTCTCCTACCACGCCCTGCGCGTCGTTTCAAGTAGAGTCAGTCTAAGTCAATACTTCTATGTGTGTCCTACATGCCACGATCGGTCTCCTTTCACATTCGCGGTAAAACTAAACTCACACTCTAGGTGGGCTTAATCCCGATTCTGAGTAGATAGGTAGAAGCTTAGCTTCGCGCGCAATATCCTTAATATTGCTGAGTTGGATTGGGAACCCGTTTGCACTGCGAAATAAGGCCTTGTGCTTGCGAGACTGCGCATCCCACTTCCTGGTCCCGACTTCCTGGTCCCGATGTGATTTATGTCCGTGGATGTACATCAACCCTGTCGTGCTATTACTCACTCGCGAAGGAACCTCTCGCAGGGGTTCTTCGTGGACTTAGAGCTAGATGACTCGCACGCAGGCTATTAAGGTAGGAGCAGTATACTATTCCACCTGGTACAAATATGGCATCTGTTTCCTGTAAGCTGCATAAGGAACCCGATTTCTGAACTAGTCAAAAGATAGCTTATTAGAGGTCTGAACCTTCAGAAAATTAGCTTTCTGAAGGTCAAAAGTCTGAAATCTTCGAAGTCTAAACATTTGGAGGTCTCAAACCTTTGATACTATTACACCTTGACAGTCTAAAGCGCTTGAAAGTCTCAAATTTGTGACATCTTAGACGCATGCATCTCGAAAGGCTTAGCTTTCTAAAGGTTCAAAGCCTAGAATTCTAAGAGCCTGAAGCTTTCATAGTCTAAGTTTTTGAGTCTGTCCCTATCATGACATTCTCAAAGATTCAGCTTTTCTAGAATCTTGAACCCATACAGGCTCCAAATTAACTGTAAGAGCTAAGAAAACTGACCAAATCCAACATCTGTAGAAGCAGACAACGAATAGACCCTCAGAAAATGAATCTGGAAAAGATGAGATAAATTGAATACTTTTCGAGGATTAAGAAGAAATGACGCAAATTCAATTTCAGTCTTCGAAAGAATTCTGACTGTATCTCGTTCTAATTCAATTTAGATCCATGCCAACGCCTTTTACGCGTTCGCACTCCTACCAGTTGGTGGTCCCTAGTGTAGTCTATACACACACCGACCTCAGCCCCATCAGGAAAACGGCTACTCTGTAGAGCTGGTCTATGATACTGCTCGACGTACCACAAAGAGACGCTTCGTCCTCGTCTTCTCCTGAGTGACATCCTTCTGAGTTACAGGCTGGACCTCTATTGCTTCCTGCCCATGCTGTGAATGAAGTTCTTCTCAGTGCAGTTCTTCTGAGTGCAGTTTTTCTGCATGAAGTTCTTCTGAGTGCAGGTTTTCTGCATGAAGTTCTTCTGAAAGAAGTGTTTCTGAATTGCAAAGGCCTGTATATCCTGAGTGAGGTTCCTTTAACTAAATAGCAGGTCCATAAGCTCGCCAAAATTACTCCTCATTCTGCTTGTCTTTCGTTGCTTCTCCCGCTCCAAGGAGCAGTCTGCTAAGGCGTCCAGCAAATCACTTTCCAATCGCGCGAGGTCCAATCTCGACAGGGAGAAATTGGCTGTGCCAAGTTCCGCGAAAAAATAACTGTACCCAGATTTATGGTATAGTAGTCAATAGTAGAAGAACTGGGCCAAGACAACAAGTTGCTGTAGCTGCTTCTTGATCATGCGTACAGCTCGTTCTGGTCGCGTATTCCTTCCGAGGAGCTTGCGCTACTATACTATTTCAAAAGGAGCTCTCTTATAAATAAGTTAGTAGTATACCTGCAGAGCAGTGCAGAGTCCGCATCACAACTGAACTTGCACAAGGAAGCTCTCGTCTCTCAGGCGTGCTCCCCTTTCAACTCTTACCTCCCATCAAAGCCGCTTATGAATTCCAAAAGTCACGTCGTCAACTTAATGAGCAGGCCTGTCCCCACCCTCGGACATCGGGGCACGCCTCTTAGCATGACCGTCTTCCGCGAACAGTGTCTTCTCCAGCTCCTGCACTGAAAATGTACAATAATTAACGATGATGCAAATAGAAGTCTAAGAAAGCAACTGCCCTTTTTTGTCAGAAAAAAGTTACAAGAAGTAGTGCCTAGACTGAGCAGCGTAATCACCTAGAGGACGGCGTAAGTGCGCCAGAATTTCGATTCTGAATCGATGTCCAAATCAGTCGGTCCATCAATGAGTCAGCTTCAGCCCCAACAAAATCGCATGAATCCAAGAGGTTGGAGTCAGATTATACACACCACTTTCTTCTACATCATTCCTACAGCATCTTCTGCCATTGCAACGGCCAAGGAAAATTGAAGGGCGCCTCCTCCTGTGGGCCATGGAGTAGTCTTTCCCTGTGGCTAATGAAATAATTCGTCGATCATTCATCCAGCCTTCTTGAACCATCACTCTGTCGTTGTCCAGGTGAGTTATATCTTCTACTTCCAACAAGCAAAGGCCTTAAACAGCAGCAGAAGAAAGCTCACCAGAGATAGGACGCCGAGAAGTTACCACATAAGCATGCGCTTGGAGCCGGAGATAAAACCCACATCCCTACGTGCGCCAATGCATCATCTGCGGTAGGGCCCTTTAGGAGCAAGGCGCACTACTATCTGAGATTTCAAAATAGGATATGGCACAAGCTGGACGCGTGCTATCACTAACGATCTTTTATCAAGAAGCACATACTACATCAAGCCATGCGATCAAGACACGCACTCCGAGTAGGCAATATTGGCTCGCTGCACCGTCGTTGTAGTATGCGGCTGCACAAGTCTTCGTCGAGAGAAAATTCGCCTGAGTTCTGCCAATAGTGTCCTCCCCAAGAATCACGCAGCAACAAAATCTCTAATCCATCATAGAAGTAGTATGATCTAGTGGACTCTTGTTTCACTATGTGTACTAGTTAGTCTGCGATAGTTTATCTGCAGCATAACACCACTCGAGAGACCACGTTGACACAGAAGCATGCTGACTCACTAAAAACTTGGAAACATTGGAGCAGACTAACAAAGATCTAAAGTTTCTACATCTAGAATGACTCTACTCCATCTAGAATGGAATACAGACACTCGCTCGAACTCACAGACGACAGATGCGAGACTATAGTGAGAGTGGTGGTTCGACGAAAAGAAGAAAAACTGAAGAAAAGTGTTGGCTTGTCAAAGGCTTCGCCAGGAAATGAAATTCAAAAAAACAGAATAAGACTGAAAATTTTTGGATATCAACTTGAAACGTGAAGTTTCAAATTTGAAAATATGAAAATTCAACTTTCAACATTTCTCCTGCGAATCAACCTCCTACCCCCATAGCCGCCTCTAGCTCAATACCAAGCTTTATCCCTATCCTATTTAACTCTAAAGCGTCTACGTCTACCTCGTCATCTACCTCTCATGCAGACCGAGTAAAAAACTGGCCATAGCGATACTTCTATTGGAAAAAGCAAGGCGTTTACTGTCCGCACTACTGCCGCTGGCGTCTCCACTGGTGTTATCTCCCTCGCCTTGTACGTCTCCCTTCGAGATTTACGCTGTAGAGGCCGACGCGCTCTCACTAGAAAAGTGTTTTCTTTGCCTTGCCTTGACTGTCATAAACGACGAGGACGACTGGTCTCTGTTTGTACCTTGCAAGAATCACTTGGCGTTTTCGGGGATTCTTTTCCTCCTACTATGCAGTAGTTTGACGCGAGTATATATTACCTCCACCGGCGGTTCTCTCGTAGGAAAATAACTACCTCCACCGCCTACCACAAAAATGAAATAACTAGCAAGGAGACTTTACTTCAGAGATCAATTAACCACCAACGTGGAGCGTTCGTTCCTCCATGTAGTCTCTCAATCTTGTTGTAGTCCAGTGAGCTTGCTGTTGCCTTAACTACTGGATGCCGGTCAAAGGTGAGAGAGGGGAAGTAGTTTACGGCAATATGCGACTCGTCGAAGCTTTTGATTTGCTCTTGATTCGGATCTTGCCAACCAGCGAGATGCTGGACCTCTTCTGAAGACTATCAAGATTTGCGGCTTTTGCAGTCGTGAAAAACAAGCTCGACTTGAAGACACTAAAACAAGCTCGACTTGAAGACACTATACAAAAACTCGTCACTGTGAACTACTATGTAGTAAGGTCAACAATCTCCAACAATCTAGCTACATAGGTGAGTGTGCCTGCAACGAAAGTGATTGTGGACCAGACAGCTCGTAATGCTGCGTCCCATGGGCTCCGTAAAGTGCAGGAGAGCGTCTTCGTGGTTGTAACAAAGGTACGAAAGCAGGGGTGTGGGATGTTGTTGTTCTATAGTCTAAATGGTTGTCGTCGATATCCAAATGGAGGCACCACAAGATCATAAAATGGCTGCATGACGTGTACTGCAAGCATGAATATCGACAAGTCAAGAACATTGATTTTGTTCTTTCATAAGAAGGGCGCCATCGTCTCACATACAATCATCTTGACGCCAGCGTAAGAACCCATAAGAAGTGCTCGTAGTAGACCGGTCAGCTCGTCAATACAACCCCATACCTGGCGTTGGAATACTCTCTCAGTTGTTCGTTGTGGGTGTGGAGGGAACAAGCCTTCATCTAACTAATGCAGCTTCTTTTTCGCCCCTCAGAATAGTCTCCTCTCATGCCGCAAAAACAAATGCCGTCTACGTCTTCGGATCCCAATCTGTAAACAGAAATTAGACCACAAAGTATGGAACAAGTTTTGTTGAAGCCATGTTTCGCTTGCAAGGTGAAAATCCTTGCTCGCGTTGAGAAGTTGTACTCTCAAGATTCAAGTGCAATGTTGTCGCTGTACCCATCTAGGAAAACGTAAAAAAGGTAGAGGAGGTGTAACATCAAAATACAACCTTCAAGCAATGAGCCAGAAGCTTCAATGATCAATTGGACTAGTACGTTGAACAATCAAGACAACAAGATCCTCCATCACCATAACAATATGGACACGATGAACTGGAGAGAACTGTGGTCGACTTTCGGTGCATGTTCGAGTAGCGTCTTCAAAACCGACGCTGGACTTTCCCGGATTTTCTCGGGGCCGTCACGTCAAACCTGGAAGTAAGGTCAAGTAAGGGTGGGCAAAAATAAAAAAGCTTGCTCTTGTTGGTCTAACAGCTTATGAGAAGAAATACAGGAGACAATAGCTCGAATTCCAAATTAGCCAAATCATAATGTAACCGCTTGAGAAGTGGCTTCGTCAGTTCCTCAAGGACGTGAGACGACCCATCGCCCATGGCATGAAGAGCAAGAGACGGCGATCGTGCTCAAAAGATAGAGTACAACAGCGAGTATGTGAGATCTTTTACATCGTACAGGATCGACATCACGGAGTAGAACTCCACGACACAACGCGACTTTCTAAGTACCTTATGATAGATGCTGCTATATATCCAAGGCTGCTCCAGCACAGCTTTTTTCACATTAAGCACTACTTTCCAGTTCCTTTACACGCAAGAAAGGAGAATACAGTGGGAAAACAGTACAGGTATACACCTTGCCACAATGGGCAGCATCGGCCTGAAAGGATGAAAAATAGTCATGCATCTACTGGTACCCAAGAGAAGCAAAGAATTGGAGAAGTCTTACCTGATTCTTTGCGAACGTCAGGAATTGAATTCGACAAAGATGAGATATAACTGAAAATTTTGTGAAATTTTAGGTTTTCCAGTGTGAAAAGTGTGACCGTGGCGGATGCGCTTGCATCTACCAGAATCATCAATGTCGGGCGTTTTTGCGTTCTCATTTTCTTGGAAATAAGTCAACTTGGCTGGACCGTACCAGGCCGGCGAATCCTAGCCGGGCCACTCCGTTGCGCTTCCAACTTCTAGAGCCAGACTCGTGGCAGAATTAGCGTTGCTGCTGGGCGAGGCTCTTGACTTCTTCGGCGAAGACTTTATCGCACCGAAGTCGCCCAAGGATAGAGCAAGCACCGCGCCGAAGTCTATCCGTGCTATCTGGTTGCGAAGTAGCAAGCGAAAGCCGATTGGGCTCGACCTCATTCATGTGCCCAGGCTCTTCGGGCGTCATGAATGCCGGGGAAGATGCGAACGGGGACTGATGAGGCGACAGCCCTTCGCGTATGGCTTTCGGGCCTTCATCGGCAGCGCTAGCCGCTGCGTGCAGAATTTGCACAGCGTGGGCATCTCCATAAATCGAGGCCAACCGATGGAAGGTCTGCTCTATGGTTCGGCGTCGCCGCTCGATCACTCCACTAGCCCACGGCGATGCGCGTGGAGTAATAACAAGGCGACAGCAGTGCAACAGTAACCAGTTGAGGGGCGAGAAGCTAACGAATTTACTTCCGCCACCAAGTAAGAAGAATTGCGAGAACATACCACGAGCGCGGAACTGCTCAGCCAAGTCAATGATCTGACGCGCCTGGCAGAGGGTGCGCCCACATTGCGCGGCAGAACGTGGATAACACTGAAACGCGCGAAAAAGCTGACAACATGCAACGCGCATAGCCTCCCTGTGGATAAGGGAGCGAAGAACGTGCCAAGGGCGACCCGGTGACGCAAATGACGCCCATCGATTCCGCCAGAACGCACGCGCAGAAGGCTTTCCTTCTTGAGTCGATTTAGGTTGTTTGCTAGGGACTCGACTGCGGGCCCTCTTGCGTGTTGGTGGTGCTTGGGTTCTGTGGTGCTCTGTCTCCACAGCGCCCAAATGCTTCCGGTAAGAGCGGCAAGCTATAGAGCTTGCGGCTTCGGCTATCGACTCCATGGCGGCAGCGGCTAGTGGCAGTAGCATGCTAGCCAGTTCGCTTGGTTTGTGCTTTTTTGGTGGTTTAACTGGGTGGGTTTCTGCTTGAGAAACTCGCCTGAGACTAGTGGGCTGATAACTAGGAGGAGAATGAAAACTAAACGAGTCAGAATCTAAAGTAAGTAGTTTCGTAGTAGTACCTTGACAAACTAGCGCAGAGGCTTCGCGCCTTTTCTCGAAGGGCAAGATCCCCACAGCTTTGCCACTGCGATGCCCTTCGAGGCACATCGTCAAGAAGGTGGGGACGATGCCGCGCGACATCAGTCGACTGACTGCCAACGTGTTAGCTGGCGCGTGAAGCCAATGACAAACTTCATCAGCCTGCACGCCACCCAGGCGCCAACTGACGAGGCCCGGCCTCCGTGATTTCGGTCAAGCCACTAGCCGGCGTTAACTTGATGCCCACCGTCTTGGGATTGGAAACGGGCAAACTAGTCAGCTGGCGAGCAGCTCCACTACCGGCCACCCAGTCGGCTGCTTTGGAAACTTGCGCGGAAGACAACCGCGACAGCACTAGAGCCAACTTTTGAAAAAGAGCTACTAGTCTAGAGCCAAAAGGCCCGCCTTTGTGTTGTTGCTGAAGTTGTTGCTGCTGCTGTTGTTGTTGTTGTTGTTGTTCGCGTGCTTCTTGGAGACCGATAGGCCCCCACTTCGGACGGCCGTCCCCGCTGACGTTGTGCCAAGTGGGACCGTTTATGTTTTGCCGGCTAGGACTGGAGACCCCTGGCGAAGAAGAAGGGGCACCTGCGTGGGGGTAGACTGGACCGCAAGGACTGGAGGCAACGCTGTAGCGGCGTTCCGGGCGAAAGCCTCCAGGTTGGTCCCTGCCTTTCTGGTGGCCTTTTCCCTTGCCCTTGTAGGAACCCTTATGGGCCGAGGGCTTACCTGATTTCTGTACGCTTTGCTTCGCCAGGTTTCCAGCTGCCCTCTTTGCCGTGCTTTCCGCCTTGTTTCCAGTTGCTTGCCTGCACGCACAGCAATGGACTGGGATGAGGAGCAGGGCTTTGACTTGGAGGCGGATCCGTAGAAGAGGAGGATCGCGGGACGAGTCTGCCCTTTTCTTAGAGCTTCAAGCAAGCGGGCTGAACTTGTTCCCATGTGGTGCAGGACTCGCCGATCGGTCGCACCTCCAAGACCTTCGGGCATTTTGCTTCGAAGACGGCAACCCGCCCCGCAGCGGAGTGGGTAGAGCCTGGCAGTTGGTTTGCCAGCTGCTTGAACCTCTCGGAGAGTTCTGCGTGGGATTCTGCCGGCAGCTTGGTGAAAGTGGAGAGCTTCGACCAGAGAGCGGCCTCACCTTCGTGCTTCTGCTCCCAACTTTCCAGGAGAAGCTCGCACTGCTTGGCCCACGCCCGGGCTTCTCCTTTGGACTGCATTGCGGCCGCACGCTCACCGAGCAAGGCCACGAACTCCGCAGCCGCGTGCTTGCATTGGATTAACAAACTCGAGCGCTGTACAATCGTGGCAAACTTGCTTACTTCCTGGAGTGGCTTGAACCAAGCCGCAAAAGCCACCGGCCGCCCCTAGTAAAATCCGCCAGGTTTTTCCTCGGCCTTGGCCGGTTCAGTCCCTTCTATGAATTGCCCCCCACCTTCGTCGGCCCTGGCAACCGGCGCGGACGGTTTCGCGGGTTCATCACGCGAGGACGGTCGCACTTTTTTCGAGTCGTGACCGGCTTGGGCGTCCAAGACTGCCCCAGCCTGTTTCGTTACTTCTTCAGCGATCTGACTGCGAAGCGACTGGCTTCCCTTTTGCGTTTTCGCTACCAGGTCCATCAGGTGCGCGCCGCTCTTTTCCATCTTCTTGACCACTCCGCTCGGGGGTGGTCCTTTGGCGGCGCTCTTGGGCGTCGCTTTCTTCATCTTTGGCGGGGGCATCTTGATGCTGATGCCGTGAGCTCTTGGCCCGTTAGCTCCTAACGAGATGGCCAGTAGGCTCCTTGAGCCAAGTCTTTACTTCTAGGCTACTTCCAGGCTAGTAGGCTAGGCGCTTTCTGCTTGAGAAAATTGGGACAAGATCGTAACTCTGTGAAGATGGTAAGAAGGCTATGCTAGTGCTAGGGCTTGCGTGCTAATAGGACGCAGGAACCTAATAATTCGAACCGTGGAGCCCCAAGGATTTGGAGCGATCGCAAAACCGTAACAATCGAGCGAAGGCCATCGCCTCGCTGGTGCTTCGTCTGCCATGGTTTCCGCTGGTGCGACGTTGTTGCTGTTTCGAAAAAACATGCCTTAACTGAGTGAATCGCAAAGCCTTCAAGCGATGGCGTTGGTGAGTGGTTTGGCGACTAGGCTGCTACTTGTGCGACCAAGTTGCTGACAATGCTAACTGATGACCTTGTTACTATGAATGTGCGGCGTTGTTTTGGAAAAAAACAGAAGCCAAGAGCATGGCTAGACTCCTCCTGTCTCATGAAATGGAAAAAGTGCCAGACTGTTAAAAGGAGACGGGCTGACTGATGTAAGTTGCTACCCTAATGCCTTCCGGCTCTCGTTGGTGAAATGACTCACAAGCCCGGAACAGCGGAACACTAGACGTCAGCGACTGACTTGAGGAGCGCGGCGGGTTAAGTAATTGCAACCGCATACGAGATTAGCCAGGAGCCTCCTACCAATAAGCTGAGTGCTTGGCTTGATGCTTGAAGATCATGGACGACCCCCATGGACACTGGAACGCAGCGGACCTAATACCACTAGGAAAGTGGATAGCTTATATTTGTCCACTTGATGAACTGTTAGCAATGTCCACCGACTGAATACCGACCAAACATTTACACCACTAGAATGAACACACTGGAAACCACTACCACACGCATGCAAGTCAGGGAAATTACTCGGGTCACCATTACCAGCCTGCGGGTGAGAGAGATGACACGATTACCACTAGGATACGCATGAAGATGGTGACTACTACTAGGATGATGATGATGATGATGATGATGATGATGGTGAAACTACTCGGGGAACCTGGGAACCTGGGAACCGTTGGGACCTTGGTGCGGTTTGTCATTCTGGTGGGGATCTTCATACCATGGGAGGAACATACGAAGGACCAGGAACATAGGCGGGAACGACTGAAATCAGAACCAGCAACATAGGGACTCGGGTGGATCCTTATGGTGATTCGTCACAAACTCGATCTGGATCTTGGTTGATCTTGATCTTGCCGACATTCCCCCTCCCAAAGTAAGGACCACCACACAAAACTACCCACACCAAGTGTTACACACGACTCTCGATTACAACTTCGAGAAAGTGACAAAATGCGCCCTGGCTACGGACCTCAACTTTTCGTCGTCTTGCGCACGAAATAGCTGCAGATATTTGACACTACTCAGACCTTTCGTGAGAGGGTCTGCTCGGTTCAAGTCCGTTGGACAATAACGCAGGTCCTTGACATGGTCGCGGACTGCGTGATACCGAAGACCGATGTGCTTCGATCGCTTCGTCGTTACTGTAGACTTACTGAGACCTAGAGCAGACTGACTATCCACGAACACAAGACAAGTGGGACACCTCCTGAGCCTTCTGTCTCTAGATACCAATCAAGAAAGCCCTGGGCCGTGCGCATCTTGATAGTGTCATACACAGCGACATACTCCGCCTCACAGGTGCTATGCGCTCTGACTGTTTGTCGTTTGACGGACCACGCAGCGGGAACTCCGCGAAAGTGCAAGATACTACCACTGGTTGACTTCAGGGCTACTGTACAACCAGCAAAGTCAGAATCGCTGAACGCAACTGACTTGCCTACCTCTTTACCAGCTTCCGCCGCTACCTTTCTGTATACTTTGTTGAAGCCAGTCTCGATCTCGGGCGAGTATTCGAGACCTACGTCTTTTGTACCTTTTAACTATTGAAGAATGCGCTTTGCTCGCTTCTTCGTGTTCTCAGTGGGGTTAGCCACTTCACGGGCCACGCGTTGTACTGCGAATACTATGTCCACTCTACACAGGGCTGCGATAAACATCAAACCTCCGACCAGACTACGCAACGGGAAGTCGCCAGTCATAGGGGTATCGGATTCAGGACTGTACAACACGGGCGAGGACACAGCTCGACACTCTGCCATGTTGAATTTTCGCAATAGACGATCGACTGCTTCACGCGTGTGAATCTTACACCACCGCCGGGAAGAGCTAGACTCTAACACTGCTCCCAACATGTCCCAAACTTTAGTGCCGTTGTCTTTTACATCGGGATCGATCACCTTACCGGGGTACTTAGCGAGAATTTTATCCATCTCACTTTTCAACAGACGCACCACTGATTACGTTGTCGCCAACATAGACACTCAATGTGAGGACACTACCGCAGGCTTCTTTTCGAAATGGGCCGGGTTCACGGGGACACATCTCCCAACCAAGTTCTTCTAAACACTTTCGATAACAATCGAACCACCTTCGGGGGGCGATTCGAAATCCATACAGAGACTCCATTAACCTTACCAAGTCGCCTTTTGGGTTGTCACTCCAATGCTTGGGAAGTCGTGCTATGACTTTCTCGCCACCTAGATCTGCACTAATGAACGCATTGCCTATGTCGAAAAATTCAACATAGTGCCCTTTTGCAGCTGCGTCATAAAGAAGCACTCTGCTAGCGGCGTGGGAGATCGTTGGGGAATAGATCTCACCACACATCGACGCTTTCTGCCGATTACCTAACGCAACAAGTCGGGCGCTATACCTACCACACCTCTTACGAGTATAGATGACCACACTAGGCGCGGCCTCATCTCCTGGCTGAAGCTCTCCGTCTTCTAAAGGTCGCCAGCACTTCATCGCCTCGAGTGCTAAACGCTCCTTGTCGTCTGCTTCCAACCATTTGACGGCATCGGGACCTTCGTGGGCCTCGGACCTTGTCGCCGTTACTATGTACAAGTAGGACTCATCCTCTGTTTCATCAAAGTACTTTTGGCACATTTCTGGCACATCTTTACCAATGTCAGGCAGCTTACTCTGCATTTCGTCTATAGCGTCTACTGTCTGAGCATAGGCGAAGCTATCTGCTACCAACATATACGACAAGAGGGCACTTGCTCTACAAAATGCTGCTACAGAAGTCGGCTTGGGGCCAGGCTTCTTCCACCATGTTTTTGCTTTACAACCTTTCGGACGACCGCGCTTACGCTTCGTAACACCAGGGGGGGAATCAGCAGGAGTTTCTTCTTGCTGATCGTTACTACTACTAGCGGGAGAAGGGGAAGACGGATTATTTACTTCTGGGGGTACTGACACATCCGAATCACCATTCACCGCACCCGGGGAGGATCGGGGGGATCACCATCGACGACATTATCACCTGCAGACAGTTCAGGCGCACTCTCGTCACCCTTGTCACCAGGAGCCACACTATCGCTGGAAAAAACTAGGCTACTGCCGTGCACGCAAGGTCCATCATTCAGGTTTGTTTCTTTACCTCTCCACGTCGTCAAAAATAGTCTAAATTTGTCCCATAGTTTCAGATTTGTCATGTTGATTTGTCTTGCTTTCAATGGTGTACTTTCCAGCTTTTTGCTGTTTCTTGTTCTTGTGTAAACTTCTCCTTGTTACCTTTTTAACTACCACCGGCGAACTCTATCCCTTTCAAGCCTCTCAAGATCCAACATCAAAGCAAAGTCTTTCGCTTCTCTCTGCTTGTTCTGCTTGTTCCTCAGGGGCCTCCGAACTAAACTACTGAGCACCGAAAACCCTCGCGGACGTCTTCTACTTAAAAGCTTACCAGCCTCCGCCTTTTTAGTAGTCTACTCCTGGCACTACGCTAAAACAACAAGACCCCCCCGGGGTGGCGAAGAAGTCGACGGCGGACTCCCCTTGGGTTGAAAGAAAACCACGGCGACCCCCCCCCCCTTCGGTTCCCGCGAAAGACCTTGACAGAAGTATCCTAGAAAAGAGCTAACCTGACTGACTTCCTGAGGCTCCGAAACAAGCAAACGACCCCACACCCGGGCAAGAAGAACCGGCAATCCGAGGAGGGCCGCTCAGATTCAACAGCCTAGCGGCGGAGGAGTGCAAGGAAGCCGAAGCACCACAAGACAGGAGCGCCCGCCCGAGGACGACTGGACAAACTCCGCGACTTGGTTGCGTGAAGGTGCTGACCGAAAACCCCCAACGAACAAGGCGAGAACGTCAGCCCGAGGACGGCCGAACAGACTCAGCGGCTTGGTGGTGTGGGTGAGGGTGCTGCCCGAAAAACCACAACAAGGCGAGGACGTCAGCCCGAGGACGGCCGAACAGACCCAGCGGCTTGGTGGTGTGGGTGAGGGTGTTGCCCTAAAAACCACAACAAGGCGAGGACGTCAGCCCGAGGACGACTGTACAGACTCAGCGACCTGGTGCCCCACGGGAAAGCCAAAAGCACAAAGCCAACTGCCTCGCGCCCCAGCTTCCACGTTCCTAGGCTAGGGGGCGCGCGCGTCCTCTGTAGGGGTCCCCATGCTGTTTCGTGGAAAATCCTCGGCGGATTTTGTTGGCTCCTCAGCCTGGGATTGCAAATGGGCCCTGTTTTGCATTCTGCGCCTTACAGCCCAAGAATTTCCACGAGGCCACCCCCTTTAAACCCCAATAGTTTCAGTGCTTTTTTCCTTTCTTTTTTCCTACTAGTTGGCTGGCTGTTTAACTGTTAGCGAAAACCGCGACCGAAAATTTACCCCACTTTTTTCGGTCGTCTTTTTTAGGGCTCGGGCCCAACCTCCTGGCCGGGAGTGACTAAACTGCTGACGCTGTGGCAGCGTAGGTCTAGCGCGGCTTTGTGTTTAGGCAAGTTACTTAGTCGCTGCTAATACTTTTTGGCGCACGTAAGCACAAACGCCAAAACGATGAGAAGCAGGGAACTTAAGTGGTTTGGCTTGGGTACAAGAAGAGCGAACTTACGGCCAGTCTTGTGTTAGAGCGTCGCAAGCTAACACAAGCGCAGGGAGCTAGTGTTTAGCTCAGTCGAAACAACGGGAAGCAAGTCAATTAGTTCAAGTTAACACAAGGGAGGAGTTGGCAAGCTGTTGAAGTTGCTGCTGTGTTTCCACAAGTCAAAACGATGAGACAGGTGGTTTTTAGTTCAAGTTAACACACGCCAAGCGGCTCAAACGGAAAAGAAAGGCGTGCGGTGGTGTTACTGAAAACAATGATGCTTGTTTGTTGTTAACTACCAAGAAAAGAGGTCAAAAATATGCGTTAGGGGGGTAGTTATCCCCTTCGGTGGGTTCGGTGTTTAAACAAGTCAAAAACGAGACGCCAAGCGGTTTTGATTCAAGTTAACACAAACGAAGATGTTGGGAGCTCTCTTGACTATTCCGAGCACCACGGTCGACCAACTACAGTTATTTGTATGCGTATTCTAGTGCAGACTTACTCTTTTTTTAACTCTTTAAGCGGTGCTTCTTTCTTGGTGCTTCTAACTACCCCCGGAGGCCCCCGAGGTCGATGACCAGAGCAGACAGAACCCAAAATATTCGATCGACTATCCAGGTGATCAGATCCGGTAGGAGCCACACTAGGATCGTCAGGCACCCGAGGAGCAACACCAAGAACATCCTCAGGGGATATATTTACTTCTTCAAGCTGCTTGTAGTCGGGATACTTCACAAATACTCCCTCCTTATCGGGTTTTAAGTCGTCGACGTTGGAAATCAAGACAGACTCATCAAATCGAGCAGCTCTGTTCTCAATGGCGGAAAACTTCATGCCGAGGGCTGTTCGATTATCCTCCCTCCAGACACCTACCAAGAAATACGAACTACGCGAATATCCTAGAAATATACCGCGCGCGGCTCTGGGGGCCAACTTACTCGAAGTTGCTACGTGAATCTTTGCAAAACCCAAACACCCAAAACGACGGAAGTGCTTCGTAGGGGGCTTCCTGCCGTAACGTTTCGCAAAGACGCTCACTCCGTCCCTTCTAGGTAGTCTCTGATAAACGTGAGGCACGTAGTCTTCTGCGCACCAAGACCAGACTCTGTTGTCGACTCCGATGAGGTTTGTACGGATCGCGTTTTGCGAAGTCTGATTCCATCTGTCTACGATGCTATTACGCCGTGGGGTGTATACTGCACTATACTCAGCGCGAATTGGTGGGACTTGCTTTGCACAAAACAGACGCCAGCGAGATCTTTCACCCTTGAAAGCAGGCTCGTTGTCATTGCGAACGGCTTTCATCTGTTTGCTGTCTCTGATCCACCGTCGGAGACCAAGATGGCACTCATCTTTAGCTTTCGATGCGTAGTTTTCTGGCCAACCTAGTTGCTGACCTATCATAGACAGACGCCAGATCTCACCAGTAACAGCACGGGGGTGCTGTCCTGTAAAATCACAGTCTACATTCTCACTGAATTTGGTCGCCACCGTATGAGCAGGCCGCTCACCAGCGCCAGAAGCCCTAACTTTTGACGTGTTGCACTCGTGACATTTATCGACTACTAGACCTGGGGCGAAAAGATGTCCACACTGCTGATGGGCCCTAAGCTTAGCCGCAGCGGAGAGTGAAGCCGAAGCCCCCTCCTGAACCTTAGCTGGGCTAGCCGAAGCTGACTCTATCTTCTTGTAGAAGTCAACGTCTACCACAGGTAGGCCTGTTTGGGTTTCGTTGTATACGGGAACACACCAACCAGAAGCCTTACGCAGGATATGCGACTCTGGTTTATCGGGAGCGACTCTGCAACCGTCCTCGTTTAGTGCGTCAGCACTGATCTGACTAGCATCCGAGTAAGCTCCTGGTGGAAAAGGCCAACCGTGAGCCCCGAGGAATTCTCTTTGAAGATACCTTTCACGGCGGGGCGTGAAAGTGCTCTGTCCGCCACATTTAGCTTGACGCGCTGTGCGGGGTACACACACTTAAAAAGGCTTCTATCGCCACTCATGTGGTGCGAAGCACCACTGTCACAAACACAGGGGACCACAGTGTTTACTTTCCTTCTCTTGGAAACACCACCAAGAAAACAACTACCATCATCTTCATCGTCATTACCTTCACCGTCGTCATTACTCTTACTATCTATCTCACCACTTAAATGCAGACGATAATCCTTATTCTTTGAAAACAGTGCAGAATCTCCTTTGTTTTGTTGTTGTTGTTTTTCTTCTTTACCATCGTCCTGAATATGCAGGGTCGATGTATACGCTGCTGCTGCTGTTTCGTTCGTGACAACAGCAGCGCCGTCCGCCTTCTTTTCTTCTGAAGTGGATGCCCGGTCACCTTCTTGGGTGCCGCTGAAAACCGAGCACAAGCTCGCTACTTTTCTTTGTTCTTGTTCTGGTTGCAAGTTACTTAAGCTGCTTCTTTTACGGTCTGAATGCAAATTACTTACTTTACTTGCTTGTTGCAAATACTTACTTACGGTCTTTTGTTGTTCTTTGGATGCAGGATAATACTCATTCAAATGCAAGCTACAACGAGCTTTCTTCTTCAGAGCAAATGTTTCTTCGTGATGCTCTGCGTCTTCTTCTTCTTCCTCCTCTTTGCTTTGGTCTTCTCCTCTTTGGCCTTCTTGTTCAGCACTGCCTAAAGCAGCATCTTTGCCAAGATTTTCATCTTGTTCTACCAGGAAAGAAGTTGCTCACTTCTTTCCTCCCGCCTGAGGACATGCAGCGCGCATGTGCCCCTTCTTGCCACACAGGTGACAGGTTCGCTGTGCTGGTTCTACCCATCCTCCGGCGGATGTGTTGCTGTCTTTGCCGCGCTTTCCTTTACCTTTACCTTTGCCTTTCTTCTTTTCGAAGGGCTTACGTACCTGCCAAGGGTTACCACCGGAAAGCAAAGCTCTCGCGTTTTGCTTCTGCGTCTGAGTATTGATGGCACCACATACCAAACTTTTCAACTCATCCCTTGACACAAAAGCGCCGCCAGCTTCTTCTTGTTGGGCCTTCTTGTTGTTGGTCGTTGTACCGGCGGCCGACGTCTTTGCGTGACTGTCGTCTTCGCCCTGCGACCGGAAATGCTCTTCATACTCACGAGCATAGGTCCTCAGTTCTTCTGTTCCTTTCGATCCACCGATAACATGAGGGATCATTTGAGATCTTCCTAGGCGGTAGAAGATCCCGAAACGTGGGAGCTCTTGAGCATCTACTTCACCACCGAGCTCATCACGCAAGATGGCCTCCTTCCTGCCGATGAATGCATCGACTGTTTCTTCCGGTTGCTTCGCCGAGTCTACCAAAGACTCAATGCTGCTCATGCGTGCGTGTTCTGTTGCCTCGGTGCAACGCTTATGCAGTTTCTTCAACTTTGCCATAAGCGTGGTGGTCGTAGCAGCTTGTAACTGTTTACCTCGAACAGCGCCTGGAGGGCCCATTGCGAGTCTGCGTAGCGTGTTGCTTTCGTTTAAGCTCCACTCTACTTCTGTACCGGCCAGATCCTGCTGGATCTTGGTCGAAAGGGTGTCCGGACCGTGGGCGTCCGCCACCGTTAACACATGCTCCAACCAAGCAAGCCATTCTTCCTTCTGCGTAATCTCGGGCAGAACAATTGGCCTAGGGGGCGCCATTGTTTCGGTACTTGGTGGGGCTGGCGGCTCTCCTCCACCTGTTTCGTCTCCTGCCATTCTTCAGACTGTTGAACGAATGCGAAAATTTTAGCTGCCTAGTACTGCTACCCTACTACTGCAAACATACAAAGGCGAAAAAGGATGGCAATAGAATGCTAGCAATGTCCACCGACTGAATACCGACCAAACATTTACACCACTAGAATGAACACACTGGAAACCACTACCACGCGCATGCAAGTCAGGGAAATTACTCGGGTCACTATTACCAGCCTGCGGGTGAGAGAGATGACACGGTTACCACTAGGATACGCATGAAGATGGTGACTACTACTAGGATGATGATGATGATGATGATGATGATGATGATGATGATGATGAAACTACTCGGGGAACCTGGGAACCGTTGGGACCTTGGTGCGGTTTGTCATTCTGGTGGGGATCTTCATACCATGGGAGGAACATACGAAGGACCAGGGAACATAGGCGGGAACGACTGAAATCAGAACCAGCAACATAGGGATTCGGGTGGATCCTTATGGTGATTCGTCACAAACTCGATCTGGATCTTGGTTGATCTTGGTCTTGCCTACATGAAACTAATTTGCGTTAACTTTCTGCCTCTGATTAAAAGCCAAAAAGTGAAAGAGCGCTACTCTTAAACATCAAAACTAGAAGGGGACTAGGGTGGCATAAGTTGACTAACTATCTGGTGAGGAAATGACAGGGGCCCCGCGGCTACGTTGGTAATAGGGTAAGGGGCTCATAGCTCCTGCAGGGGTCTTGTCGTCTCTGTATATGGAGAACACTAAGCAAGTCGCAAAATATCCCGGGGGGGTTGTGGCTTTTCTGTCACTTGACTCAGAGGCAGGCCCTGCGCGCGGAGGCTGGCCAGTCTATGACTGCAGTGGTGTCAATGTAGGAGGTCACTGAGTGGGGCCGTGCCATATTTGGGCACGCTCCTACTTTATCAAGCCTCCCCACTTTGTTACTCTTGTCCTCGCCGGCTTTCGTTCTCATAATGGCGGGCAGGGTGCTCTTCCCACTTGGGCAGAGATGCTACACTTTGTCGCCGTACATTCTGGCCCCGCGAAACTCTTACGCGAAACCGCTAAGGGACGGCGCTGCCTCGGTTTCCTTTTAGATTTCACTGCCTCCGTTTTTCTTCATGTGCTTCCCCCGGTCTTGCTCAAGGCGTGGCCGCGGTTTGCTCTTGCGCCGTCCCTTTTGCTATCGGTTTCGCGTGTTGCCTTCTTTCCTTTTCTGTGCTTTTCTGGCGTCTGCTTATCGGTTTCGCGTCGGCTGCGTTCCCCCGTTTGCTCCTCGTGCCTCCTCGCGCCCCCCCCTGTGGCGCCGGGCGGGGCGTGGTCTCGGCTTTTTCAGCATCCCGCGGGCCCGCTGGTCTGTTTCTGGACCTGCGCACGCGCAGGCCGGGACTGCCGACCCGTTGCGCGTTCGTATCATTGTAAAGCCCCCCCGCTCTCCTGCAGCTTTTTCTGCAGCTCTTGGCGGTTTTTTCGCCTTGGTCAAGTGTCAGCAGGTAAGCGCAAGTCAGAACCAATGGAGGGAAATACTAAAACAAGAGAGACGGAAACAACTAGCGCACCACTTGGAAAAATGGCAAAAGCTTCGCGGATTTATTGCCAGCCGGAGCACCCCAGGGCTGGGGGCTTCATGCGCCAAAAACGGCGCAAACCGCCGCCCGGACTTCAAGGCAAGGCATGGCCTGGCATGCCTGTAGGTAGAGCAGTGCCGCGATTTATGTCCTTGGGAAGAAAGTCGCGGCGATGGCTGTTAGATAGTATCCGGCACCGTATTCGAGTCCAGGGGGAACCGCTGGCGTGCCAACGCTGGCACGCGGGGCAGCGATCCCGGGACAGAGGGCGGGCATCTCTTGGCGGTGCATTTGGGTCACTATATCGCGAAGGCCTTGGGCAAGGGTGGCACGAGAGCGGCGCCATCAAGGCAGGCAGCGGCCACGCCGCTGGATGCTTTGGCAGTCCCACATCGGGCCGGATTCTGGCAAGCTCTCAACTTGCGGCCAGTGGTGCCATTTGCGGCCGATTAATTAGCTTGCCCGCGGCACTGGACTCCACGAAGGGCAGAACCGAGCAGCGACGCCAGGCCGCCCTCCCAGAGTCAACCCAAAACCTCCGGGGCTGTGCCCGGGGGCATTCGTGGTTACCTTCGTTGCGTAATTTTAGGAAAAAAGAAGCAAACCCCGCAAACCTCTCAGGCCTCCTCTGACTAGAGTCAACCCAAAACCTCCGGGACTATGCCCGAGGGCATTGATGGCTGTCCTCGTCTCGTAATTTCAGGGAGAAAAGGAAACCACTCAAGCCCCTAAGGTTTCCGCGTGCCCAGGCGCATTAGTTTTTATTCTCGTTGCGTAATTTCCGGGAAAAGGGAAGCCCCGCAAGCCTCTCGGGCTTCCTTTGTCTCTCCCAAGTCGCTTTTTTTTTTTTTTCGTGCTTTGTTTTTTTTCAAGTCAAAGCCTTTGGCTTGTTGTTTTCAGCCTGCTTCCTGGGCGGCTTCGGTGCCCGTTTGATGACACTGGCCCAGCTCTAATTTGATCCAAATGCCCCCGCCCGGCGTTTAAGAACGTAGCCCCGCGCAGGGCTTCGGCGGCGGCCTCTTCCGAGCCTGCCGGAGGCTTCACGAGGCGGCTCCGGCGGGCTCTGCCCCCGCCTCCCAGGCGGTGGCGCGGGGGCTTTCCGAGAAGCTTGGAGAAGGCTCACCCGTGGGCCCCGATCGGGCTGCCGCAGAGGCCTCGGGGCGGCTCCAAGGGGGCCCGCGGTCCCGAAGCAGTCCGGCGCCCGTTATGATTTTCGCTATATTCCTGCGGCAGTTTGGGGCCGTCTTGAAGTGTCAGTCTCCAAAATGACAGAGAAAAAGCCCCCAGATTGATCAAATTTGGACACCTTCGACCCCTCGCCGACAAGACTCCCGCCGGCTTCATTTCGTTGCGGGGATAGCCTCGCCTGAGCGAAATCAAAGCCGACCGCGGCCGCGTGTGGAATGTAGTCGCGAGGGCTCCCCGACCCCGGGGGGGCTCCTGGTCTTGAAGCAGTCCGGGCCTGGTTTGGGCTTGGTTTGGGTTTGGGTTTAGTTTGGGTCTGGTTTGGTTTTGGTTTGGGTTTTTGGTTCGGGTTTTTGGTTTGGGTTTTTGGTTTGGGTTTTTGGTTTGGGTTTTTGGCTTGGGTTTTTGGTTTGGGTTTTTGGCTTGGGTTTTTGGTTTGGGTTTTTGGTTTGGGTTTTTGGTTTGGGTTTTTGGTTTGGGTTTTTGGTTTGGGTTTTTGGTTTGGGTTTTTGGTTTGGGTTTTTGGTTTGGGTTTTTGGTTTGGGTTTTTGGTTTGGGTTTTTGGTTTGGGTTTTTGGTTTGGGTTTTTGGTTTGGGTTTTTGGTTTGGGTTTTTGGTTTGGGTTTTTGGTTTGGGTTTTTGGTTTGGGTTTTTGGTTTGGGTTTTTGGTTTGGGTTTTTGGTTTGGGTTTTTGGTTTGGGTTTTTGGTTTGGGTTTTTGGTTTGGGTTTTTGGTTTGGGTTTTTGGTTTGGGTTTTTGGTTTGGGTTTTTGGTTTGGGTTTTTGGTTTGGGTTTTTGGTTTGGGTTTTTGGTTTGGGTTTTTGGTTTGGGTTTTTGGTTTGGGTTTTTGGTTTGGGTTTTTGGTTTGGGTTTTTGGTTTGGGTTTTTGGTTTGGGTTTTTGGTTTGGGTTTTTGGTTTGGGTTTTTGGTTTGGGTTTTTGGTTTGGGTTTTTGGTTTGGGTTTTTGGTTTGGGTTTTTGGTTTGGGTTTTTGGTTTGGGTTTTTGGTTTGGGTTTTTGGTTTGGGTTTTTGGTTTGGGTTTTTGGTTTGGGTTTTTGGTTTGGGTTTTTGGTTTGGGTTTTTGGTTTGGGTTTTTGGTTTGGGTTTTTGGTTTGGGTTTTTGGTTTGGGTTTTTGGTTTGGGTTTTTGGTTTGGGTTTTTGGTTTGGGTTTTTGGTTTGGGTTTTTGGTTTGGGTTTTTGGTTTGGGTTTTTGGTTTGGGTTTTTGGTTTGGGTTTTTGGTTTGGGTTTTTGGTTTGGGTTTTTGGTTTGGGTTTTTGGTTTGGGTTTTTGGTTTGGGTTTTTGGTTTGGGTTTTTGGTTTGGGTTTTTGGTTTGGGTTTTTGGTTTGGGTTTTTGGTTTGGGTTTTTGGTTTGGGTTTTTGGTTTGGGTTTTTGGTTTGGGTTTTTGGTTTGGGTTTTTGGTTTGGGTTTTTGGTTTGGGTTTTTGGTTTGGGTTTTTGGTTTGGGTTTTTGGTTTGGGTTTTTGGTTTGGGTTTTTGGTTTGGGTTTTTGGTTTGGGTTTTTGGTTTGGGTTTTTGGTTTGGGTTTTTGGTTTGGGTTTTTGGTTTGGGTTTTTGGTTTGGGTTTTTGGTTTGGGTTTTTGGTTTGGGTTTTTGGTTTGGGTTTGGTTTGGGTTTGGCTTGGGTTTGGTTTGGATTTGGTTTCCGGTTGGTTTTGGTTTCAGGTTGTTTGGGTTTCAGGCTGTTTGGGTTTCAGGTTGTTTGGGTTTCAGGTTGGTTGCGGTTTCAGGTTGGTCACGGGTTTGCGTCGTCTTGCTGGGTTCCTTTGGCTTGAGTTTGGTCCGCTGGGTTGCTCAACAGGGCGCCCAAAAGAGTCAGGCTTTTGCACGTCTTTCAGCCTGGCCCTCCGGGCCTTCTGGGTTTTCCTGGTGGTGACTGGGACAAAGTGCGGGCCATTTGGTATTTTCTAGGCCATATCCAACGCGAAGCCCCAAGGCTTTGAGCTTTTCCCTGGTGGTCACTGAGAAAATTCCTGCACGATTTAACAGATCGGGCGCCATCTTCTAGCCTGAAACTGGCAGCCTTGGGAGTTTTTTCACCATTTGCAGCCGTTTAGTTATCTTGTGCCCACTAGATTCCGGGAGAAATAAGACCGGGCGGCGACGCTAAGCCGCTGACTTATTTCGGCCGCCTTTGCTTTCTGTTCTCCCATTGCCAGCCGATTCAAAACAGACCCAAAAAAGCAAACGACTACAGCAAAGCCGGGAAGCGTTTCCACGCCTGAGAGGAGGCACTTACCAAGTAGGTGCCTCTTCTCAGGCGTGCCCGCTGCTGCCCGGTTCAGGTGGCTCCGATGGCCCGCAAGTGTCTCCCAAGATATGACACCAGGACCGCGGCACAAAGCGCCCACCCTGACCATTGGCCGCCGCTTAAGAACTTGCCGAAACTCTTCCCAGTGCGAGGCTGCCAAAGCATCCACCACCTAGGCCACCCCTGCCCAAGGCCTTCGCGATGAAGTGAGCCACACGCAAGACCGAGACGGCAAGAAATGCCCGCTCTGTGTCCCGGGATCGCTGCCCAGCCGTAGCGAAACCGATAAGCAGTTGCCAGAAAAGCACAGAAAGGAAGAGAAGGCAGCACGCGAAGCCGATAACAAAGCGGACGGCTCAAGAGCAAAACGCAGCCACGCCTTGAGCAAGACCGGGGGAGGCAAACGGGGAAAAAGGGGGTAGATAAATCGACAAGGGAACCGAAGCAGCGCTGTCTCTTAACGGTTTCGCCTAAGAGTTTCGCGGGGATCCACTCGAAACCGATACCCGCAGGAAGTTCGAAACTGTTAAGGGACAGAACTTAGGCAAGCCGAAACCGCTAAGGGACTTGCAAAACGGCCGGCAGCTTTTTGCGATTTGTCTTCGCTTTTTCGGCCCTTTTCCCGCGCTTGTGTTTTGTGTTGTGGCCATTCCCCATCTGTGAGGCCTCGCCGTGAGCCTCCCTTTTTGGCGGGTTTGCTCCCTGAGTGTTCAAAAGCCGAAGCCGATGGATCAGCGACCCAGGCGAAACCGATAACGGCACCCGGAAAACCTTCGCCGCCTTGGAGGTTTTGGACGTGTTTCGCCACCCACCACAGTGAGAGCACAGGCCACAAGCGCGCAAGCCTCGGGGGATACTATGCACCCCGCCACCGCGTCGCTTTGCCGCGGTGCGCAGATGCGTCGCCACTTTGCTCCGCTTGCACATCGGCGCGGCGACTGAACAGACAAGACAGCCGAACAGGCAGAACGGCGTAGCAGACAGAACGACCAGCGGAACAGACAGAGCGACAAAACAGACAAGACGACCAAGCAAGGAGAACGACAGAAACAAGACCGAACAGCCAGAACGACGGAGCAGACAGAACGACGGGACAGACAAGACGACGGAACAGACAAGACGACGGAACAGACAAGACGACCGCACAGACAGAACGACGGCCAAACAGGTGGAACGACTTAGCAGAAAAGACGGGGGGACGCCCTCAAGCCGTTGGGCGCTGCGTGGCCATGCTTCAGCCGCAGCCACCGCGGCGCGCCCTCGAATCACAGGGGAGCGAGAATGGAGCGAAGAAGGGAGCCAGAGGAAGACGACAGCCGCGACAGCTCTCCAGAGAGCCCAGCCCTGCGAGCTCTGCGCGGGTTGGCTCGCATGTCGCTGCTGTCTGCTCCTCTCTCTTCCCTTTCTCCTCCCCCGGTGA